>CAUYON010059965.1:0-32247 GCA_963573935.1 Arctocebus calabarensis | reverse complement strand
AACTGCATTATTTTCCTTCCTGTGGATTATATTAGTTTATCATGGCATCACAGCTCACAGCAACCTCCAATTCCTGGGCTCAAGCGAGTCTCCTGCCTCTGCCTCCCAAGTAGCTGGGACTACAGGCGCCGCCACAACGCCTGGCTATTATTTTGTTGCAGTTTGGCCAAGGTGTGCTTCGAATTCACCACCCTCTGTATATGGGGCCGGCACCCTACTCACTGAGCCACAGGTGCCGCCCTCAGTTTCTTTTCTGTTCTGTTATTCTTGGTTGTAAGTTGGTGAAGGTTTTAATGTTTACTAATGCCCCAACCAACTTCTTCACCGCCCATCTCTTACTTCAACACTGTCAGCACAGAGCTCTCTTCCTGGTGGAAGAAGCTATTTCATGTGTCTGAAAGTCTCTGTACCCTGCCAGTTCAAAGCAAGTTTCTTGTTTCCCCATTAATCCTCAGCTTGTTGCTGTGTAAAATACAGAATTAGAGGAGTATCTGCTTCTCTTTTTTAAACTATAGTTCTTTCTGCTAATACCATTTTTTAAAAAGACCTGTTCCCTTTTTTTTTTTTTGAGTATTTGTTAGAAATGAAACATGATTTTTTAAATGTGTTAAATGTGTTTAAATATGATCAAGTAATAGAATTGTAGCCTCTAAACTCCCTTAATTACTTATCCCTTCCCTTCTTCCTTGACTGGTTCCTTCCCTGAGCTCATTCTCGGTGGGTCTGCTTATTCCCACCCTTTCCCCATGCTTCCATTATTCCCTCTTTCCGCTGCTCTCTATTTTCCAACTCTAATCCCTTTTGTCCTGGTTTGTTCTTCTGTTTATCTCCTATTGTATCTTGGATTAATACTCTGAAGTCATTTTGCAGGTTCCTAGAAAATAGTGTCACCTGATTAACTTACATATTCAAAAGAAGAAGGTGCTATTTGAATTTTCTGTTTATTGTATCAGGTTGTGAAAGCAGGAATGAAAATGAGGAGTCAACCTCAAAGGCTGAGAATGCAGATGATGTATCACATGGGGAGACAGCAGGGAGATTCCAAAAGGAGTTTGGAGAGAAACATGACCAGCAGGGCAAAATAGAAAAGCAGCAGAAAAACCCTGAGGAGAAAACTGGAAAAGAAAAGAAGAATTCAGGGCCAGCCACAGTCAAGGAAAAAAAAACCACCACAGGAGAGAGAGGTCCAAGGGAGAAGGGTAAAGGATTGGGAAGAAGTTTCAGTTTGAGTTCAAACTTTACTACCCCTGAAGAAGTTCCAGTGGGAACAAAGTCTCACAGATGTGATGAATGTGGTAAATGCTTCACAAGAAGTTCAAGCCTTATTCGCCATAAAATAATCCACACTGGAGAAAAGCCCTATGAATGTAGTGAGTGTGGGAAAGCCTTCAGTCTTAACTCAAACCTTGTCCTACATCAGAGAATCCACACAGGAGAGAAACCTCATGAATGTAATGAGTGTGGCAAGGCCTTCAGTCATAGTTCAAATCTTATCTTACATCAGCGCATCCACTCTGGAGAAAAACCTTATGAATGTAATGAGTGTGGAAAGGCCTTCAGCCAGAGCTCAGACCTCACTAAACATCAGAGAATCCACACGGGGGAGAAACCCTATGAATGTAGTGAATGTGGAAAAGCTTTCAACCGAAACTCGTACCTTATTTTGCATCGGAGAATTCACACTCGAGAAAAGCCTTATAAGTGTACCAAATGTGGCAAGGCCTTTACCCGGAGCTCGACCCTCACTCTTCATCACAGAATCCATGCCAGAGAGAGAGCCTCTGAGTACAGCCCAGCCTCCCTTGATGCATTTGGAGCGTTCCTGAAAAGTTGTGTGTAAAACAAGAATTGGTCATCTACCATTCCCCCTTTTGTTTCTAAATTATTCAGAGATGTGTGCCCATGGAGGGAAAATAAAACAGCCTCAACAGATTTTTTTTTTAATCATACTTAAGTATCCTTATAGTTATATCAGCAGTATTCTTCCTTTATATAGTCTGTGAGCAGGCAATTCTTCCACACAGTCCCTGCAGGGAAAAGCTAATCATATGGGTAGTCTCCATGATAATTTCACGCAAGATAAAAGCACACGCATAGTAAATATCCAGCTTTTCAGTAATGAAGATACCTTTAAGGCTCTATTAGACTATCAGCAACCTCAGCGTGTAATTGAAAGATAGAGATTGGCTCCTTGAATCTGAGGTGAAGAAGCTACTTGCTGCAAGTAAGCCCTACTTGGCCAACATCTTGCTTATTTCTCAAAGAAGAGGGACAGTTGAAACAAAAACTACATTGGGACATGCTGCTCAAGCTAGTTATATATACAATACGTTTTATACATGATCACTGGTAGCCTACCAAAGCTATAGAAATCTAGGACTGTGCTAATCAGTATCAAACCAAAGATTTCTATCTCTTCCAGGAAGAGAGGGTACGTGCACCAGTCTACACTTCCAAAGGACTACAACAAATGTAGATGGTTCTATCCTCATCACTGAAATCAACTGTACTGAAATGCAACAATATTCAAAATACTTCTCTCATTTTTTGAAATCCCTAAAGCACTAGAGCACTCCTAAAAGCATTTCTCCACAAGTTAGCACTTAATTGCATACTGTCTTTTAATCCTTCATTGTTTCATGTATGAAGTTTTTATCATCCCTCCAAAAGAGATGCTTCAGTTGTCAAGGGTTACTTTTCTATCTCTGACAGCACAGCACTGGAGATAGTGCTAAACATATAAGAGGCACTCATTACCTGACTTCTAGCAGGACTTTTACATTTATGATAAAGCCCAGTAAATGGTGAGTAACCTAGCCCAACTTTTAAAAGAGGACATTCAGAGCCACACAGCATGCTAAACCTCTAGGGTCTGATACTATTTTTGTCCCAGATATAAATGAAAGGCACTGGTTAGCTGCCTAACCAGACTTTGTAAAACTGGATCAGTAAGTAAGTACCATGGAATGTCAGAAATGACTCTGCTGTTGTCATCTTAAAGAAGAAAAATGAACACTGACTAAGGTCAATTTCTTGGGATCTTCTAAGACAAAGATCTTAACCAGAATTCTCTTCAGTCATCTGCTGAACAATATGATGACTTGGGCACTTTCTGAATCATTTGGAACTTAGTAAGCATTCAGAAGATGGGATTTTTGCTGCTTTTCAGGAAAGGGAAAGTTGTAAGGAGTATTTTTTCTACACTTTTCCAGAAACTTTGCAAAACCATTAGTCATCATTAGCTAGCCATTACTAAACATACTTTGTTGCCCTGAGACATTCACCAGCGTGCTAAGACATGGACAGTTTTATCAGTATTAGTGCACAATGTCTTTTCTGGTTCTCATCACCAAAGACTAAGGTTCTGAAACTAATCTTTCCCATCATATATGCAGGAAGATACAATTGGCTACCTAAAAGCTGATGACAGAGATTATTTCACACATACAGGATACCCAAGTATGGGCTATGTAGGTCACCATCAAGGACCTGGGTAGTGCTAACTGCTTATGAGAGCATTCAGATGCGTGTGGACAGCCCTATAGAAACTTAGAAATATAGACTAAGAACAAACCTGAAGATTGTCAGTGTGACCACCACCGTAAAGGGAGAACCCCACATACAGTTGAAGACTTTTAAGAAACAGTACTAAAACTCATCAGTTGCTCACTGGCCAATAGCTAAAGTCCATGAAATGCATGATTTTCATACAGAGCCAATGAGGTGGGGACAAATGTGGCCTCAGCTCCAGACCAAACTAAAATTCTGCCATCAAGTCTTTGGCCCCTCTGGCTTTATTGGACCAAGCACAACTTCCCTATAGCTTTAAGCAATTTCATCAGCATTGTCTGGGAAAACTTTAAGCAGTAAATTAACTGGTCACCAGAATATTTCTACCCATTTAAATGAAGAAAAACCCAAGAGATACTCCAGAAGAGTATAGCTAAGTAACTTTCATAGAAAAAATGGAGGTAGAAGTGCTTTAAGGACTTTCAAAGGGTGAGCCACCGTGATGGTTACATAGAAAATAGAAGTGCTTTTGAGCAAGGACTTTTTGCCCACTTGAAAGTAACAAAAAAAATGAAGTGCATAGCTCAAGTCTCCCATTCAAGCTCTGGCTTTTTAAAGAGGGAAATGACTTTGGTTGGTTCCACTGGCCTCTTTTAGCCACAACTACATGCTGATAAGATTTGGCCATTTTTTTGAATTTTGTTTTTAAGTGAAAGTTAAATACAACCTGGGCCCCACATTTAATTCCATTTTCTTGGGACATCTCACTTTGTTGGATAGCCACTGGAGTTGTTTCAGATCTTCAACAGATGCACTCCTTGAACAACTATTTGAAGATGTGTTTTCTGAGGAAAACAGGCCACAACAGTTTTTTTACCATTTGCATTGCATTCATTTATCAGATGCTCAGTACAAAGTGTAATTAGGTCATGGTCAAAAATACCTGGAAAGTGTGTGCAATTAGGGCTCTCATAGTTATTCCAAAAGTTCTTGACTGGCTGAAGTCTGTTAACAGTTTAAGAACTCTGTAGTTAACCATTAACATGCTAGTTGATCTAGTGGACATTTTGGAAGAGTTTTTAAAAAATAGGTACCTTACCCTTACCAGAAAAAGAAGTAAAATTCCTCAAATTGTGGGGTATTTGTTTCTACTCCAGCCTGCAAGGCTAAAACTTGAGAATGTAGAAATATGAGACATCTTGATATGTAAGGCACTTAAAGGCATAAAAGTAAAACTGTGCTAAATATGTGTAGAAAGATTGAGATGTTTGATATATGGGACAATTCACATCTTACATACATCAGAGAATTTATTCCACGAAGGAACCTCTCAAACGTGATAAATATGGCAAAGCTTTTAATCACATCTCAGCCCTTAGCAGCAGAAAGCTTACACTGTAAATAAACTTTATTAATATTATATGTGAGGAAAGCTTTCATGTATAGCATTCATTGGTTTGGACAGAAAATTCCATCAGGATATTTCAGTCATATGATGTATTTGAGAAACAGTGCAGAGGGAGCTCAGTCTTAACTCCAGAGGATCTACCGAAGGAAAAAGATGTGGGGAAATGCTTAAAAAAAAAAAAAAAAAAAAAAAAGCAAAATTTACAACTTCTTACAAAAACTGTTAATGTTGAGTACTTATATATATTTTATATGATTATGTCAGTGTGTGTTTTGTACCGCGAGCTCCTGTCGTTGTTCTGTATATTACCTATAAGCAGATGATGTAGTTTATTTTAATCTGTTTGACAGAACACATCACTCCAAAAGAGCAAACTTTTGGAGTACTAAAGAAATTGCTGTGGTTATAGACAAAAAGTTCACAGAACTGAGGAGGGGGAAATGAGGGGAAAAGCTTCATGGTTTAGTGCTTATCAAATCAAGAGAAAAGACTGATAAATTTGTAAGGACAAACAAGCTAATGGGGCAGTAAAATGGAACAACTGTACTATAAACATCTGCAGCTTGAGTTTTCAGAACTGGGAAGTTGACCTTTGAGCTCCAGGTCACCTTCGCAAGCAAAGGGAATGGATTCTCTTGTCAGTGAGGGGAGGAGGGTCTTCTCCATAAGTTGAGAGTAGGAAGTGTACTGGAATGGCCAGTAGACCATACAAGCCAATCAGACTCTACATTCCGGCTTTCCCACTAACTCTTAAATCTTAATGACTAGGAAATTTGGGACAGGGAAACACCAAGGTGGGCTTTTCCAAGAAAGAGGCACAGCTCCATCAACTGTGGATTGTAGTAAGCTTGTCTGATAAGGCTTGAGGAGCATTTTGCAATACTTTTGGCTGTACTTCCTATGTACCTTTCCTGCTCCACTTTTCCCCCTGGATTTGTGATTATTAGAAAATACGGTTGAAGCTTCATACCTGTGAAAGATTTTTATTTTTAATTTTTATCTTAGAGTTGGTCACTTTTATTCTAAGTAGTCATGCTGATCTGCTTATCCAAAGCCAGCTAACCAGGTTTATCCTGCCATCCTCATGGAAGAGTCTGTGTATAAATTGGAGTAAAGTATAGAAATATAGTCAAACAGTGACAGCAATACTTGCCAGAGGAGCCATATTTTTGTGTGTCCCACTCTGAGCAACTTCTCAGAAATATTTATGAGGGGCTGGGGATTCCCATCAGGGAAATCAAATGAAGGTCTGCAGATTTTTAAGTGAGATAAAGAATGAGAAAAGAAAATTAAGTGTTATTATACCACTTAATTTATACAGTAGATCATTTCATAGAAATTAGGGTAGATTTTTATTTCAACTACTACTGGAGAATTTAATAAAATGCATTATTTGAAAAGTTTTCCTAATGTAGATTTAGGTTTTGTTTTTAGAATGGATACACTACTGTACATTTAAAAGCAGTTACTTATTTTGCTATTCAGATAATTTTTTTATTATATCTGAAGATGAAATTATCTGTTTTACTTTCAAAAGCTTTGTGAAACAAACTTGAAGTTATAGGGAGGTAAGCCATCTCCAATTCTGCAGGTCAAACAAAAGTCTGGGAAATATTATGACATCCCATAATACAGAATGTCTTAACATGAGAACATAATTTCATTTTGTCTGGTTGCATTTAATAGTGAACACCACCAATCTCGTGTTTTTTCTGTTACCCTAAAACAGTGGAAGGGAAAGAGTGGGTGTTATGTAGACTTCTAAACCATGGTCTGCTGTGATTTTCATCTTTGAGAGTCTCACCTACATTTACTAAAGAATCATGACTCCAAATTGCTCAGTAATCAGGAAAGTTCATTGGTCTTTAAGTATTCTCCTGTCAGCAAGCACTCATTAAACAGTGAGGCTGTTTATGATTTTAAGATGCAAAGAATGAAATCTGTGATTGACTGAAAGGTGATATTAAAACTTGGATTTCATTCCAGTTTTAGGTTTGGGTTTTAAGTTCCTTTGGTCCTAAAACCAAAGGGACCAGGCAGCTGCAACGACCCTGAATTGCTATCATTTAGTCTCCTGACAAGGTTATGTGTGTTAGGAAGCAGAAGTGGGAAGAGGGCTATAAACAGCCCCTCCAGACTGGGGAAGTTAGGAGGCCTGAGGAATGAAATAGAGGAGACTGGGGGTGTGTGAGGTTAGTGTTCACTTGCCTTCCCCTCACCTAGACCAGGGAACAGCATCCAGCTGCTTTTTAAAGTTTTTAGTCTGCCCTAGCAAGGACAAAGCATGTTAGATGTAGAGATGCTTCTGCTGATAGCAGGGGTTATTTGAAAACATATGGGGGTGGGGGGGTGGGAGGAGGCAGATTGTGATTATGCAGGAAAATATCCTTAAAAATATATGAGTTTGGGGGAAGGGGTGGGATATTCAAGCAAAATCAGTAATTATTTTAAAATGAGCATATGTATTTTTATTAACTTTTAGTTAATATAGATTATTACAACCAGTCAACATAAACCTAAATCTATATACAGAGCTAACTCAGGCATTGTCTTGTTTATTTGTAGACTGGATAAAACAATCTGTCCTGTTTTATCAGTTCCCAGTGTCTTTGTTAAAAATAAATTAGACCAAAAGAAACCTATTTGTCTTCGTCTACCCACAGGATTAAGTTATTGCTCTTAAATAACTTATATTTTTCTTTTTCCTATGCTCTAAATTTAGAGTCCAGATGCTTGGTAGATGTTCAATAAGTGATTTTTTAATTGAATTTGTCCATTTTAAGTCCTCATTAACATTTCTAGAAAGTCCTCTTTCAATATATAATGGAATCTTAGAGGAAAAGTGTTTTTTTTTTTAAGTTAGGGAACTCCTATTGAAATTAATAATTTGAAGCCTTGAGGCCTAATATTTCAATCATAGAAGAAATGGCAGCAAAATAAAATTAATGCACATTTATAGTCAATGGTCCATCTTAGGAGGCCAGTGGCATCTTGACAAATGTTAAGAGTAGTGAGGCTGGGAAGAAATTGTGGGGATTTGTAATGAATATTCTCTTTATGTTGTTTATCTTCTGGGTCATGGTAAAACAATAAATTATCATCTCTAGGTGGCAATACTCATGGTGTTTGTTTTTTGTCATCCTTGGTTGTATAAATACACGTTTGGAGTAAAGAAAAAGCATAATTTCAAAGTTAAAAACAGGCCAGGCACAGTGGCTCACACCTATAATCCTAGCACTCTGGGAGACCGAGGCGGGTGGATTACCTGGGTTCACAAGTTTGAGACCAGCCTGAACCAGAGCAAGACCTCGTCTCTAAAAATAGCCAGGCATTGTGACAGGTTCATGTAGTCCTTGCAGTTTGGGAGACTGAGTCAAAAGAATCGCCTAAGCCTAAGAGTTTGAGGTTACTGTGAGCTGTGATGCTACAGCACTCAACTAGGAGCGACAAAATAAGACTTTATTTCAAAAAAATAATAAAAACTGGAACTGTGACCCACAAATAAAATCCTGACACACCCATCTTCATCCATCACTAACAAGACCCCACAGTTAAGGTCATGGATCAGTATAGCATAATAGCTAAGTGCATGGAGGCCAGTTTGTCTAGTGTTGGCATCCTTCATCTGCCATACTTGCCGTATGACTTCGGGTAAATTTCTTAGAATGTACTAATTTCTTCATTGGTAAAATGGGCATAGAGTTATTAAATGAACTAATAAATGTGAAGCACCCACAATAGTGCCTGATTGAAGTATCAAAAAATTTTAGCTATTATGTCCTCCATTGGCCTCTTCTCTTGAATGTTTATTTGACCCTTATGAAAGAATCCCCTTTTTAAGTGAAACATGCTGACAGTATCCTCCCTGTCATGAATCCCTAAAACATACAACCTTCAAACCAGGTCTTCATGAAAATTGGGGACCCAGGCTCTGGTCCCATTTCAGTCCTGGATATTGGGGCCAGCAATGCAAATGGCTTCTGTGATTGTTTCCAGTTGCCCAAATTCCTGCCCAGTTCTTTACCTGCCCCAATTGAACAGTTGATTTGCAATCCCAAATCCTCCAAGGAAGCAAATTTCTCTTAGAATAATGTAAATTGCTTGTCCCAGCCTACCTTTGCCCCTTCACAGTAGTTGCCATTCCTCCCTTTAGGTCTCCTGTCTTCAGCCCAGGCTCCATTTCAGATTCTTGAACAAGGGAGGTAATAGGCTGACTCTACCCTATCTAGGTTAGCTGTCAACTGTGCCCTGCATTGAGTCCTAGGCTCCATGCTTTGAAAGAACAGACCAACCCCAGCATGGTAAAAGGACAGGGATAGGGGTGATGGTTTCAAAACCACCTCATGAACACAATTAAGTGTTTAGGTTGGTAAAGAAAAAACTCACCAGAGACCACAGTCTGCTGTCAAATATCTGGGCCTGTCATGTTAGAAGAGGGATTTAATCTGTTCTGCATGATTCCAATAAGTAGAACTAAACACTTTCAGCAGATAGTATCAGACCACATCCTGGGTGTTAAGAATGATTTAAAAGGGCGGCACCTGTGGCTCAGCAAGTAGGGTGCCAGCCCCATATACCAAAGGTGGTGGGTTCAAACCCGGCCTCGGCCAAACTGCAAAACAGAAAAATAGCCGGGCATTGTGGCGGGTGCCTGTAGTCCCAGCTCCTCGGGAGGCTGAGGCAAGAAAATCGAGTAAGCCCAGGAGTTGGAGGTTGCTGTGAGCTGTATGACGCCACGGCACTCTACCGAGGGCGAGAAAGTAAGACTGTCTCTACAAAAAAAAAAAAAAGTGATAAACATGTGATGATGGCAGGTGGTCCTCTCCAGGGAGGTCAGAACATAAAAAGGGACTGTGATGGGTGAGTCACACCTAACCCTAGGAGACTGACTTTAAGCCAGAGAGGAGATCAGAAATAATATTGTATCTAAGAGGTTTTTTTGTTTGTTTGCGGTTTTGGGCCAGGGCTATGTTTGAACCCGCCACCTCCAGCATATGGGGTCAGCGCCCTACCCTGTATCTAAGAGTTTTAACGATTAATAATCTCTTACTAGGGCAGCGTCTGTGGCTCAGTGAGTAGGGCACCGGCCCCATATACCAAAGGTGGGAGGGTTTGAACCTGGCCCAGCCAAACTGCAACAAAAAATAGCTGGATGTTGTGGCGGGTGCCTGTAGTCCCAGCTACTTGGGAGGCTGAGGCAAGAGATTCGCCTAAGCTCAAGAACTAGAGTGCTGTGAGCTATGACACCACAGCACTCTACCGAGGGCAACAAAGTGAGACTCTTGTCTCTTAAAAAAAAAAGAATCCCTTACTATTTGTGAGTTTTTTCTTCACCAAATAATTTACTCTCAGGAGGCTGAGGCAAGAGAATTGCCTAAGCTCAAGAGCTGGGGGTTGCTGTGAGCTGTGATGCTATGACACTCTACCGAGGGCGACACAACAAAGTGAGACTCTGTCTTTAAATAAAAACAACAAAAAAGTAAGTTCCCAAATCCTGCTTTGGAAAAACATCACAGATCTGTGGCTTGTGTTTTTCCCAGGTGTGTCCTCAAATTTTGGCTTAATCTCCTTTGATTGAGATATTTGACTCAGTAACTTATTTTGGGTTGTCAAAGATGATTTGGAAGAATGTTCTTGCTACACTAATTTAGCAGGGTTCTTTGCTTAAAATGGGTTTTACAAGGAAATGCACAGATGGGTCTAGTAGAAGATTTAGAAGCTTAACTGAAGTTTGGCCAAGCAAAGAATCTTTGTCACAATACTATGCCTTAGAGCCAGAGCTCTGTTGCTAGTCAGTCTTTGGAGTTTTGGATATCTGGAAAATGGGCATAAGAATACCTGCTCTGACAACTTTAAAGCATTGGGAGAAAGATTGAATTATAACATGTGAGAGTAAATTAGCTTGGTGAAGAAAAAAACAAGTTTGAATCCAGCCCAGGTCCGCCAAACAACGACGGCTGCAACCAAAAAATAGCCGGGCGTTGTGGTGGGCACCTGTGGTCCCAGCTACTTGGGAGGCAGAGGCAGGAGACTTGCTTGAGCCCAGGAATTAGAGGTTGCTGTGAGCTGTGATGCCACAGCACTCTATCCAGGGTGACAGCTTAAGCCTCTGTCTCAAAAAAAAAAAAAAATGTCAAAGTACACAGTGGAAGTCTGTCAATACTCAATGACCAAAAAAGTGCCATCAGTCTAAAGACTAAACAGTGTCGCTAACCTTTTTTGATAGCAGAGGGATTTTCATTATGAATTTATACCAACTGGATAATCAGTTCACCAAGTTTACTATTTGGAAGTGCTAAAAAGGCTGCATGAAAAGATTAGATGAACACAACTTGAACCTTTCACCAACTCGAGGCTTTTGCATCACGACAATGCAACAGCTAACACAGCACTGTCTGTAAGGGAGGTTTTAGCAAGTAAACAAATAACTGGGGCTGGACACAGTGGCTCAAGCCTGTAATCCTAACACTTGGAAGGCCAAGGCAGGCAGAGCGTCTGAGCTCACAGGTTTGAGACCAGCCTGAGCCAGAGAAAGACCCTGTCTCTAAAAATAGCCAGAGTGTTGTGGGAGGCACCTATAGTCCCAGCTACCTGGGAGGCTGAGGCAAGAAGATCACTTGGGTTGAGGTTGCTGTGAGCTATGACACCACAGCACTCTACCAAGGCAACAAAGTGAGATTCTGTCTCTAAATAAATAAATAAAAATAACTGTAGTGGAACACCCTCCTTACTCACCTGACCTGGCCCCAGTGACTTTTCTTTACCCCCAAATAAAGGAAATATTAAAAGAAGACATTTTGCCAGGTGCAGTGGTTCATGCCTGTAATCCTAGCACTTTGGGAGGCCAAGGTGGATGGATTGCCTGAGCTCAGGAGTTTGAGACCAAACCGAGCAAGAGTGAGACCCCCTCTCTAAAAATAGCCAGGTGTTGTGGCAGGTGCCTGTAGTCTCAGCTACTTGGGAGGCTGAGGCAAGAGGATCATTTGGGCCCAAGAGTTTGAGGTTGCCATGAGCTGTGATGCCACAACACTCTACCCAGAGTGACCAGGTGTGACTCTGTCTCAAAAAAAAAAAAAAGATATTTTGATGACATTCAGGACAATAAGGGTTCTGATGGCCATTCCAGAAAGAGTTTCAAAATTGCTTTGAAAGGTAGACTAGGCACTGGCATCAGTGCATAGGTTCCCAAAAGGGGAGTACTTACTCTAGGATGAGTTCATGAATTTAATTGTCAGACCACCAATGTGAACTCCTACAAAGAAGGGGGAAGTGTACAGAGTTGTAATAGCTCAGCCATAAGAGAAATCAAGGTTTGATTACCCTCTACTGGCCAAACATACTTATGGTAGCAAAAATAAATAATGGGGAGAAGGAGCAAGGAGGATCCAGAAGACCCTTTGATTAAGGCTGGATGGACTGCCACCAAAGTATTGACATGAGTGTGGCTCATGGAATGTGCACAAGTTTCCAAGTTCTTCCTTGTGCCCCAGTGATCCTCTTCCCATTTCCCATCTCTTCTTTCCCGAGTTGAAATGAGACTATAGTACCTAAGAGCACAGACTTTGGGGAAAAGAGAGCCAAGTTTGGATCTTGACTCTCTCACATGTCAATTCTGTGATATTGGAAAAGTTAGTTTCCCAAGGCCACATTTCCTAATCTGTAAAATGGAGATTTTAATAAGAACATACTTCACAGGGTAAATATAGTAGGGATTATGATATTTCATAGGATCAAGACAATGAAGATAAGTATTAGGTTACAGTTTTTGTATTGTTCAAATTTGCTATTTAATACTGGAGTACATTCTTAAATAAATGTGTTTATGTTATACATCATTTTATTTTATTTTTTTAAGACAGAGTCTCACTATGTTGCCCTTCATAGAGTGATGTGGCGTCACAGCTCACAGCAACCTCAAACTCTTGGGCCCAAATTCTCTGGCCTCAGATCCCCCAGTAGCTGGGACTACAGGCGCCTGCCACAATGTTCGGCTATTTTTTTTTTTTTTAGACAGAGCCTCATGCTGTTGCCCTGGGTAGGGTGCCGTGGCATCACAGCTCACAACAACCTCCAGCTCCTGGGCTTAAGCAATTCTCTTGCCTCAGCCTCCCGAGTAGCTGGGACTACAGGCACCTGCTACAACACCTGGCTATTTTTTAGTTGTAGTTGTCATTGTTTGGCAGGTCCAGGCTGGATTCAAACCCACCACCTCTAGTCTATGTGGCTGGTGCCTTAGCCACTTGAGCTACAGGCCCCAAGCTTATTTTTTTGTTGCGGTTGTCACTGTTGTTTAGCAGGCCCGGCCCGGGCTCAAACCCGCCAGCCTCGGTGTATGTGGCTGGCACCCTACTCACTGAGCTACAGGCACCAAGCTTATACATCATTTTAATGTTCATTTCTTCTTCTTTTTTTTTTTTTCCTAATGACATTACTTGCTGTTTATTTTATATTTGTTTTGGACTAGGGAAATGTTAGACAAAAAGCAAATTCAAGCAATTTTCTTATTTAAGTTCAAAATGGGTCATCAAGTAGTGGAGATAACTCACATCAATGGCACATTTGGCCCAGGAACTGCTAACAAATGCACAGAACAGTGGTGGGTTCAGGAAGTTTTGAAAAGCCTTGAAGATGAGGAATGTAGTGGCCATCCATCAGGAGTTGACAACAACCAATTGGGAGCAATTATTAAAGCTGGATCCACTAACAACTACAAGAACTCAACGTTGACCATTCTACTATGGTCGGTCAGCATTTGAAGCAAATTGGAAAGGTGAACAAGCTCAATAAGTGGGTGTCTCATAAGCTGATCAAAAATCAGAGCAATTATCATTTTTAAATGTTGTCTTATTCTACACAAAAACAATGAACCATTTCTTGATTGGATTGTGATGTGTGATGAAAAGTGGATTTCATACAACTGGTAACAACCAGCCCAGGGGCTGGACCAAGAGGAATCTCCAAAGCACATCCCAAATCCAAACTTACACCAATAAAAAGTCATGGTCACTGTTTAATGGTCTGCAGCCAGTCTGATCCACTACAGCTCTTTGAATTCCAGCCAAACCATTACATCTGAGAAGTCTTCTCAGCAAATCAAGGAGATGCACCAAAAATCGCAACACCTGCAGCCAGCATTGGTCAAAAGAAAGGGCCCAGTTCTTCTCCCTGACAACACCCGACCCCACATCGTACAACCAATGCTTCAAAAGTTGAACGAATTATGCTATAAAGTTTTGCCTCATCCATCATATTCACCTGACCTCTCACCAACCAATGACCACTTTTTCAAGCATCTCAGCAACTTTTTGCAGGGAAATCGCTACCATAACCAGCAGGATGCAGCAAATGCTTTCCAAGAGTTTGTCAAATCCTGAACCACTGATTTTTACAGGAAGAAATAAATTTATTTTTGTTGGCAACAAATGTGTTTGAACCTAGTTATAATGATTTAAAATTCATGGTCAAAAACCACAATTACTTTTGCACCAAGAGTAGTAGATTGCTTCCCCAAATGGTCATAACACCCAGCACATGGGCTCATGCCTATAATCCTAGCACTCTATGAGGCCAAGGCGGGTGGATTACCTAAACTCACGAGTTTGAGACAAGCCTGAGCCTGAGTGAGACTCCATCTCTAAAAATAGCCAGGTGTTGTTGAGGGCACCTGTAGTTCCAGCTACTTGGGAAGCTGAGAAAAAGAGAATCACTTGCGCCCAAGAGTTTGAGGTTACAGTGAGTTATGACGCCACTACACTCTATTGAGGACGACAAAGTGAAACACTGTCTCAAAAAAAAAAAAAAAAAAATGCTCATAACATTATCTCTCACATAGTCTTGCAGTGTGACCAAAAGAAAGAGGATGTTTTTCCTCCTTTTGATTCTGCTCCAATAACCTGTTTCACAAACCAAATATGGTACAAATTATGCTATGTAACTTCCAAGGCCGGAAGACATCTACAAGTTCCACTTTCACCTCTTATTCCTTTGGGGGAATGCCACAAAGAAGCCCAAGAATCCAATCAAAGAGATTCACATGAAGGAGAACCAAGGCCCCAAGCGAAAATCCCCATCTGAGCTCTATTCTAGGGGCCGGCACCAACTGCCATCCATCTTAGCTCCTCAGTTAACACTACAGGAAGCAGAACAACCCAGCCAGCTCACAAATTTTGTTGAGAGTGTGTGAAAAATGTTAAATAATTATTATGTTGGGCGGCGCCTGTGAGTCAAGGAGTAGGGCTCTGGCCCCATATACCGGGGTGGTGGGTTCAAACTTGGCCCCGGCCAAAAACTGCAAAAACAAAAAACAAACAAAAAATAATAATTATTATTATGTTAAGGCATTATGGGGTTGTTTTGTTTTGGTTCTTTTTTGTTTGTCTGGTTTGTTTGTAGAGACAGTGTCTCACTTTATTGCCCTCGGTAGAGTGCCTTGGTGTCACACAGCTCACAGCAACCTCCAACTCCTGGGCTTAGGCAATTCTCTTGCCTCAGCCTCCCAAGTAACTGGGACTACAGGCACCCGCCACAACGCCCAGCTATTTTTCTGGGGTTTTTTTTGCAGTTCGACCGAGGCCAGGTTTGAACCCACCACCTTCGGTATATGGGGCCAGTGCCCTATTCCATGAGCCACAGGCGCTGCCCTGTTTGTTTTTTGAGACAGGGTTTAACTCTGTTGCCTGGGATAGAGTAAAGTGGCATCATCACAGGTCACTGCAACCTTAGACTCCTGGGCTCAAGCGATCCTCCTACCTCCTCCTCCCAAAGTGCTGGGGTCACAGGCATGAGTCACCGTGCCCAAGACTGCTCTCCCATTTTTCAAAACATGAGATGATCCAGATCCCTTTTGAGAAAATCTAATAGAAAATTTTCCCTTCTATTGAACTTTTCCATCATTTCTATTCATTGGTCTCATCCTACCTTCTGGGAGCCCATAAGACAAACTCCCTTTTCAAATGACACCTTACCGACATTGATCATTGGGTATCTTTCATTTTCCCCTTGTCTTCTCCTAAGGAAAAATTCTCAGATTATCTTAGCTTCAATATCATTGTGTCCAGGCCTCACACCTTTAAATTTGCTCATTTCTTGATGACCACTGGCTTGAGAAAGCACTCCTTAACATGTGGCATCCAGGACTCAAACCTTAAACATCTGACTAGTGCAGAAAGACTGGCCTCATTAAAAAAACATCTTGGGGCTCAGCGCCTGTGGCTCAGTGGGCTGAGGCGCCAGCCACCTACGCCGGAGCTGGCAGGTTCAAATCTAGCCCAGGCCCGCCAAACAACAATGACGGCTGCAACCAAAAAAAAAAAAAAAAAATGGCCGGGCATTGTGGTGGGCACCTATAGTCCCAGCTACCTGTGAGGCAGAAGCAAGAGACTCACTTGAGCCCAGGAACTGGAGGTTGCTGTGAGCTGTGATGCCTCAGCACTCTATCCAGGGTGACAGCTTGAGGCTCTGTCTCAAAAAAAAAATCTTGGGCGGAGCCTATGGCTCAGTGGGTAGGGCTTCAGCCCCATATACCAAGGGTAGTGGGTTCGATCTTGACCCTAGCCAAACTGCAATAAAAAATAGCCAGGCTTTGTGGTGGCACCTATAGTCCCAGCTACCCGGGAGGCTGAGGCAAGAGAATTGCCTAAGCCCAGGAGTTGGAGGTTGTTGTGAGCTGTGACGCCACAGCACTCTACCAAGGGCAACAAAGTGAGACTCTGTCTCTAAAAAAAAAAATCTTAAGTCCTGGTGCTATGGCTCATACCTGTAATACTAGTATTCTGGGAGGCCAAGGTAAAAGGATCCATTAAAAGCACAGGAGTTGATTGTGCGGGGGAAGATGTAGCTGCCTCTTCTCCGAACCACCCCTTTGCCTCCGGACTTCTCTGGGGCCAGCAGCCGCCTGAGCAGGGACCAGGGGCCGCGGGCTCAGCCGACGACCATGGGCTCAGTGGTCCAACCAGCTGTTTGCAGGTGGCTGCGCCAAGGCGGCGGAGGAGGCGCTGGAGGACGCGGCCCGGGCGGCAGAAGAACCGCAGCTTTTACATGGTGCCGGCATCTGTAAGTGGTTCAACGTGCGCATGGGGTTCGGCTTCCTGTCCATGACCGCCCGCGCCGGGGTCGCGCTTGACCCTCCAGTGGACGTCTTTGTGCACCAGGTGAGACTGATTCCGGTAACTTTTCGGGGGAAAGGTCTAGGAGCGTATAACCACGGATGGGCAGCCGGGCTTAGCTATTGAATCGAGGACCGGAACCTTTATTGTGCGTCCCCGGCTTTGCCGTGTCACCTCAATTCTGAGTTCTTGTTAACTTACAAGGGAGCGAGAATGGAAGGCAGCACCAATTTTCAGCACCACCCGCCCCCTTCCGGGAACCCCTCCGGCTTACCACGTGTCTATTACCTCTTTCCCCTGGGAAGGGGGCAAGGGGCAAGGAGGTGACCCCGTGAGGCCGAAACTAAGGTTGTATTGTGCTTGCTGGTGGGGGAGGGCGAGCAGCCGGCCAGGGAAGCACATGCAGGGCCTGAGCCGAACCCTGAGCGCCCATTGCCTTTCACCGTCTGAATGGAGCTCGGAGGGCGGGAGAGAGTGAGGGGAACTGGTTATCGGACCCAAGGGGCATAAATCCGAGAAGTCGGCCGTATCCCCGTTCAAACGTCTCACCCAGGTGGTCATCCAAAACTCAGGCCTTGGGGCCAAAGTAGGTTTGGCGGATCCCCCAAAGGATGCGTGTGGAGGCCTGAGCGTTCCTCCAGAGTACTTGTTACCTGTAGTTAGGGACAGGAGGCTTTCCTTGTCCAGTTCCTTCTTTCAAGGAAAGCCTAAGGAGCCCAGGCCTACTCTTCCGTTCTTGGCCCAGGGAGGGAATTGGGTAGTCACAATCCCAAGTTCTAAAGCAGGGCAGCACAGTGGGGGTTGAAATTCAGTGTCGCAGGGCAGGGGGTGGAGGGAGGCTGGCCTCTGGACCTATTCTCCTCAGTTTGGCATTTATGGCCCCAGACAGCCATTGATTGCTGTCCTAACATTCGTGACCTCAAACAAGGAGCCAGAGACTTAGGTCTCTCTCCTCCCAGGCTTCCCTGTCCTGAATATTCAGAGGCATTCTGGTGGTCCTGGGCCACCATAAAGACCTTATAAAGGAAGTTGCTTGCTGCCTGCATCCCTTCCACTAGTGGAGGTTTGGACAGGACCTAGAAAGCAGAAGTTGCTAATCTCAGGCCCTGTGGGTTGACACCCAGGCCGGACAGGGAGGGGTTACTTCAGGGAGGTTGGCTTTAGGAGTCGTGGGGGAGGGGAAAGGAGGATGTGGGGATTAAGGGTTGGAGCCATAGGGATGGCATTCTGGGGGGGAGGGGTGGAGAAAGGAGATGCTGGGTGGACTGGTTGGAGGCAGCAAGGAAGTTTCTGAACCTTCAGCAAGGAAGTTGAGTGGGTTGAACAAGGGACAGAGGATGCAGGGAGGTGAGGACCCTCCAGTTACTGTTGGAACTATGGGATAACTGGGCTACTTGAGCATCTGCCTGAAAGATGTGAGCAGGGGATGCTTAGCTATCCCCTGCAACACCCTGTTTCACCACCCCCCCATTAAAGTTTCTGACTTAGCTTCACCTCCCTCATTTACATATGTGAATGATAACCCACAGGAAGTAATTGTGGGAGAAAGAAGGGAATTGGCCTCTTTAGATCTATTAAATCACTTTATTACAGGAACCAGCTTTGAATGGCCCTCCTCAGCAGGGTGGCGAGCCTTCCCCACTCTCTCATTTATCTGATCACAAAGAGATTAAAATCTTTCCTGTTCTGGAGACTGGACTCCCTAACTTTGGAAGGCTGGAGTAAAAAAGTCAGACCCAACATTTTCTCATCTCCTCTCCAAAGGCTGACGGGAAAGATCTGTCATCTTCTGGGGATCCTTGGTGATATATCAAGGAGGGTTTTTCTGAACAAATGGGAATTTGTGCTTCAGCAGGCTCAATCTTAGGATCCAGAGCAATTGGAAAATGATTGGATGGTATGAGGAAAGCAGGCTAGGGCAGTGAATCGCGTACTGTGCTGTTTCAGATGGACTAGCTTGGACATACTTTGGACTTCTAGGTTCTTGGAACTTCCAGGGACCCACAGTTAAATAAGTTATCAGGAAGGAGCTGAGCTGAAATAGAATAAAGAATCTGTCTCGCTAATCCCCAGCTCTCCCAACTCTAGTCAAAGAGCACAATAACAGATGGGAATTCCTGAGTCTTTATCTAGTAGCTCTGTCTTTATGATAGGATGTTGGTCCTAAAACTCCCACCTTGGCAGTATGTTAGACTAGTGATTCCAGCCCCTGCACTTGAGAAAGTTAAAATAACTCTCTGGAAATCTAATGGTAAAGGAATTTAGTAGACGATCCATAACAATAGGTTTCTAGGGGAGGAAAGTGTTCCTGAAGCAGAGAGTAGGTAAGAAATCTTTAACAAAACTTCCCATTCTTTGGCTGCTGGGTTAGGCACCCTGGGGTTAGGGTGGGCTGGTAAGAAGGGCCTTTGTCCAAACATAGCATCTGCCAGTGTAGCGGCTGAGGACAGGGAGCCCCTTTCTGAGAAAAGAGGAAAGGGAAAAAGCAATTTAGGAACATTCCCTTCCAAGTTTGGATTATTAGGGTCCCAACACCCTGTTAATTATAGTTCTTAAGCTCCTGAGTACTATTATGTTTCCCGGGGAGTAGATGAGTGGGAGAAGAACCCCACCTTTAACCAAAAATCCCCAACAACAAAAATAAATAAATCCCCCAAAACATAAAACAAAGAGACTTTTATAACAATTCTTTTACTTAGCCACAGGTCTTTTTTCTTTTTTTTTTGAGACAGAGCCTCAAGCTGTCACCCTGGATAGAGTGCTGTGGCATTACAGCTCACAGCAATCTCCAATTCTTGGGCTTAAGCGAATCTCCTGCCTCTGCCTCCCAAGTAGCTGGGACTACAGGCGCCCGCCACAACGCCCGGCCTTTTTTTTTGGTTGCAGCCGTCATTGTTGTTTGGCGGGCCTGGGTTGGATTTGAACCCGCCAGCTCAGGTCTACGTGGCTGGCGCCTTAGCCCGTTGAGCCACAGGAGCCGAGCCTAGCCACAGGTCTTTAGATCTAGAAACCTCTGCCTGTCTCTAGGATTAGGGAAATTTAAAAATCATAATGAGGCCAGGCATGGTGGATCACACCTGTAATCCTAGCATTCTGGGAGACCAAGGCCAGTGGATTGCTTGAGCTCAGGAGTTCCAGATCAGCCTGAGCAAGAGTGAGACCTGTCACTACTGCAATAGAAAAAACAGCTGTGTGTTGTACAGGGTGCCTATAGTCCTCAGGAGGCTGAGGCAAGAGGATCTCTTGAGCCAAGAGCTTTGAGGTTGCTGTGAGCTGTGACACCATGGTACTCTACCAAGGGCAACAAAGTGAGACTCAATAAATAAATAAAAAATAAAAATCATAATGGCCCATGGCAAGTCCTTAAGTGAGGAGTTTTCAACGTTGGTACTATTGACATATTTTAGGTTGTACAGCAATCCTCCAGAAGCCAGCTGCATCCCTCAGTAGTAACAACCAAGTATGTCCTATGGGAAGCAAAATCACCCAGCTTGAGAAACATAGTTATATAGGGGAAGGTAGGGTAAGAAAGAGCTTAACTGTCAACTGTTTTACTGAGATTCACCTAGAATTTTAAAAACCCTATGGCCAGGAGGTGCCTGTGGCTCAAAGGAGTAGGTCATCAGCCCCATATGCCATAGGTGGTGGGTTCAAACCCAGCCCCGGCTGAAAACTGCAAAAAAAAAAAAAAAACCACCCTATGGCCATTTTAAGAGTTGCAGCTTAACTAATATTTCTTGTGGCTAAATTTTCAAAGTCCCAAACTTGTAGAAATTTGGAAATAAAAAAAAGATGTCCTGCTTTCTTCAGAGATCCTCAGATATGTTTAAAAAGGCTTTCTGGGTAAAATACTATATTAGAAGACTTGGAGGCTCGGCGCCTGTGGCTCAGCGAGCTAAGGCGCCAGCCACGTACACCTGAGCAGGCGGGTTCAAATCCAGCCCAAGCCCGCCAAACAACAATGACGGCTGCAACCAAAAAATGGCTGGGCATTGTGGTGGGGGCCTGTGGTCCCAGCTACTTGGGAGGCGAAGGCAAGAGACTCGCTTGAGCCCAGGAATTGGAGATTGCTGTGAGCTGTGATGCCAGGGCACTCTATCCAGGGTGACAGCTTGAGGCTCTGTCTCAAAAAAAAAAAAAAGAAGACCTGGAGGCAAACTAGCCCAAATTTGACCAAGAAACCAAGTAGAGTTAGGAGAAAATTTTATTTTTTATTTTAATTTTTTTTTTAAACAGTCTTAACTATGTTGCCCTCAGTAGAGTGCTGTGGCATCACAGCTCACAGCAACCTCAAACTCTTGGGCTTAAATGATTCTCTTGCCTCAGCCTCCTAAGTAGGTGGGACTACAGGCGCCAACCACAAGGCCTGGCTATTTTGTTGTTGTAGTTGTCTTTGTCAGTTTAGTTGGCCCGGGCTGGGTTCGAACCTGCCAGCCTTGAACCTACATGGCCAGCACCCTAACCACTGAGCTATGGGTGCTGAGCTGAGGAAAATTTTAAATACAGAGACAGAAACTGCTGAAGTTGCCTTGAAGCCACGTGGCCCCACTTCTGAAATGGATGAATGAGGAGGGGGTGACAAGAGAAACCTTGTGGCCTAGGTTAGTTCTGTTGGGTTTGGGGCTGGGAGATAATATGGCTACTTCTCCATCTGGTTTATAACATTGCACCTCTGATTACTCCCTTCGTGTCTGTTTATTGGTGTACTTGTCTTATACCCTCCTAACTAACCTTTGAAGGGAAGAATTTGTTAAGTCTTGTTAGTTTTCTACTAGGCACCTAGTAGGCTGAAAGAATGAATGTGAAAAAGTAAGGGCATCTTGAGGACTTTGATGAACCAGGAGTACACTTAAATTGTTTGGGATCCATGTCGAAGGTCTTTATCTAGAGAAAAAGACTAGAGATAGGGAGGGAGGGTGTTAACTGATAGCTGCTGTCTTTCTGTGCTGGTTAGAGTATGACTTGGCACAGTTTGGGAGTCATGAAAGTTTGTGGAGTCAATGTCAATGGGTCACAACTCTGAGCCTATCTAGTATCTTCCTGTTTTGTTGATGGACTGGAAACCAAGCTGGGTGGCCATTCATTTAGTTATTTCATTTCTATCTCAATAAGAAAAGATAACTTAAAAATAAATCGCCTTGGGCTTGGCGCCTATGGCTCAACCGGCTAAGGCACCAGCCACATACACCTGAGCTGGCAGGTTCGAATCCAGCCCCGGCCCGCCAAACAACAATGATGGCTGCAACCAAAAAAAAAAAAAAAAAAAAAATGGCTGGGCGTTGTGGCGGGCCTCTGTGGTCCCAGCTACTTGGGAGGCGGAGGCAGGAGACTCGCTTGAGCCCAGGAATTTGAGGTTGCTGTGAGCTATGATGCTACAGCACTCTATCTAGGGTGACAGCTTGAGGCTCTGCCTCAAAATAAATAAATAAATCGCCTTGATTTTTTTCAGAAAGTTGGTAGAGGCCAGGCACAGTGGCTCATGCCTGCATGTAGTCCAGCACTCTCTGGCTCAGCGCCTGTGGCTCAACAGGCTAACGCTGGAGGGTTCAAATCCAGCCCGGCCTGCCAAACAACAATGACGGCTGCAACCAAAAAATGGCCGGGCATTGTGGTGGGCACCTGTAGTCCCAGCTACTTGGGAGGTGGAGGCAGGAGACTCGCTTGAGACCAGGACTTGGAGGTTGCTGTGAGCTGTGATGTCATAGCACTCTACCCAGGGTGACAGCTTGAGGCTCTGTCTCAAAAAAAAAAAAAAAAAATCCTAGCACTCTGGGAGGCTGAGGTGGGTGGATTCCCTGAGCTCAAGAGTTCCATACCAGCCTAAGCAAGCCTGTCTCTTACTAAAAATAGAAATAAAAAAATTAGGCGGCGCCTGTGGCTCAAAGGAGTAGGACACTGGCCCCATATGCCAGAGGTGGTGGGTTCAAACCCACCCCTGGCCAAAAACTTGGGGAAAAAAAGAAAGAAATAGAAAAATTAGCCAGGTCTGGTGACAGGCGTGTAGTCCCCACTACTTGGGAGGCTGAGGCAAGAGGATCAGTTGAGCCAAGAGTTTGAGTTGCTATGAGCTATGACGCCATGGCACTGTTTGAAGATAACAGAGACTCTGTCTCAAAGAAAAAATAAAGAAAGCTGGTAGAGAAGTTTGAGGGTTAAGTTAATTAGGGTATTGTTCAATTTTCTGTTTTTTTCTAAGGATACTTGTTTTCTAGGCAATATCTCAAGTAAAAGACTGTGCAACTCCAAACAAACCTTCAAATATGGAGAGCTTCCTGTCCTGTGAGTGGTTGTCAGTGACATTCACCAGGGTAATAGGCTGTAGAACCTCCGTAAGTTGACCACCGGAGGGACTGAGACAAATTGGGCAACACACAGAGGTGGTCAACATAAGGAAGTAGGCTTACTATGCTGATGGAGTACATGTCCTGTCTATGAAAATTAGGTCAACTTAAGGAAGTGGTCAAATATGAAAGTTCAATAATTTCTTGAATATTCCTTTTTTTTTTTTTTTTGGAAACAGAGTCTCACTTTGTCACCCTCGATAGAGTGTCGTTGCATCACAGCTCACAGCAACCTCAAACTCATGGGCTTACATGATTCTCTTGCCTCAGCGTACTGAGTAGCTGGGACTACAGATGCCCGCTACAACACTTGGCTATATTTTTAGAGACAAGGTCTTGTTCTTGTTCAAGATGGTCTCAAACTCATGAACTCAGGCGATCGACCTGCCTCAGCCTTTCGGAGTGCTAGGATTACAGTACCCAACCTCCTTTTTTTTTTTTTTTTTTTTTTTTGAGATAGTCTCATGCTCATCCTGGGTAGAGTGTGGTGGCATCATAACTCACAGCAACCACAAACTCCTAGGCTTAAGCTAGCTGCTGCTTTTTTTTTTTTTTTTTTGTAGAGACAGAGTCTTACTTTATCACCCTCTGTAGACTGCTATGGCATCACAGCTCACAGCAACCTCCAACTCCTGGGCTTAGGCAATTCTCTTGCCTCAGCCTCCGGAGTAGCTGGGACTATAGGCACCCGCCACAATGCCAGCTATTTTTCTGTTTTGCAATTCGGCTGAGGCCAGGTTTGAACCCGCCACCTTCGGTATATGGATGAGCCACAGGCGTTGCCCTTTTTTTTTTGTTTGTTTTGTTTTGCTTTTTTGTTGTTGTTTTGAGACAGAGCCTCAAGCTGTCACCCTGGGTAGAGTGGTGTGGCATCATAGCTCACAGCAACCTCCAACTCCTGGGCTTAAGAAATCCTCTTTCCTCAGCCTCCCAGTAGCTGGGACTACAGACTCCCCGCCACAACACCCGGCTATATTTTGGTGATAGTTGTCATTGTTGTTTGGCAGGCCTAGCCTGGATTCAAACACACTCTGGTGTATGTGGTTGGCACCTTAGCTGCTTGAGCTACAGGCTCTGAGCCTTAAGCTATCTTCTTACCTCAGCCTCCCAAGTAGCTGGGACTACAGACACCCTGTCACAATGCCTGGCTAGTTTTTCTATTTTTAGTAGAGACAGCGTCTCACTCTTCCTGAGCTCAAGCAATCCACCTGCCTCAGCCTCCCAGAGTGCTAGTATTATAAGTGTAAACCACATAGCCAGCCAGTTTCTTGAACATTCCTAAACGCTCCCCACCCTCCTGGATTTTTTTTTTTTTTTTTTTTTAGAAACTGCCCTAGGTAAAACCACTTGTCCCTTCTTCCTGCAGGCGTGAATAGCAATTACTAGCTAAGTAGTCAGTCTGGGAAGGATTTGAAGGAGAAAACTTTCAAGAATAGTTTAAAGGCTTGGTGCCTGTGGCTCAATGGGCTGAGGCGCCAGCTACGTACACCGTACACCTGAGCTGCCCGCCAAACGACAATGACGGCTGCAACCAAAAAATGGCCGGGTGTTGTGGCGGGCGCCTGTAAGTCCCAGGTACTTGGGAGGCAGAGGCAGGAGACTCGCTTGAGCCCAGGAATTGGAGGTTGCTGTGAGCTGTGATGCCACAGCACTCTACCCAGGGTGACAGCTTGAGGCTCTGTCTCAAAAAAAAAAAAAAAAAGAATAGTTTATAATTGGTACAGACTTATTGAACATAATCTCAGCTTGGGAGTTAATTCAAACAGGAAACTGAAGTCCAGGGAGAGTAACTGGCTTTTCTCAACAGTACAGTATAGTACAAGAACAACTGAGTTTCTGACCTAAAACTCTGGAAACCTCCCATTCTTACCCTGATCAAGTAGGTGGGTGGGAGTGGGTCAGAAGGAAAGCAGGTAATCCTTAAAAGTCTGTCTTCCTGATTTTAGAGGATGACCAGATAACTGCCCTAAGGAGCTGTGGAGATAAATTTACCTAAAAGTTTGTGTTCATGATTCACGACCAGGTAGCCCACTCAGCTCCTCCTGGTGTAGGCTCCCTTTGGCTGGCCTTTGCACAGACATGCTGAGCAGCGCCCTCTGGTGGTGGGCCTGGCTGTGACGGAGCAGAGACTGGTTGCCTAAGCCTTTAAGTTCTGTACCTCTTTCCCCACCCTTCTTGACACACGTAACAGCAAATAAACTGCTTCTGGGAGAACCGGTCAGTTTCCCGACCTCTCCCAAATCTTGTCTCCAGGAATGGAGCTCATCACAGTGACTGAGTCATTAAAAGTATGTTCATCTGCTTATTTTTATTTTTTTTTAGCGTGAAGTATCAAGAAGTGCTTTTTACTTTCTAAATATAGCTACTAGAAAGTTTTAAATTTAGTATGTGACGTGCATCATATTGGATCTCATTGGCTATAGAGTCAACCCAGTTGCAATCAGTCCAGTTTCTTGCCTCTCACTATGACTTTCAAGGGAGTCATAAAACACGTACTGTAACTTTAATATGAAAGTTAAATGAGTTACAACATGCAAAGTGCTTCCTTATAACACTGCTTCACCTGTAGTAAGCATGAATTCCTAAGTTATTTTGCATAGTAGAGAACATAGATTCAGCAAATGATTGTGTACTGCCAGGAACCTGCAACTTAGGGTAAAGATATGCACTAGAATCTAGTGACTAATAGATAATCTTGAGCTGGAATGGCGGTGAGTGTTGCAGAAGAGCAAAGGACCACTGCTTAGATCCGCACAACTACAGCAAGTACTCTTTTTTTTTTTTTTTTTTTTTGAGACAGAGCCTCAAGCTGTCTCCCTGGATAGAGTGCTGTGGCATCACAGCTCACAGCAACCTCCAATTCCTGGGCTCAAGCGATTCTCCTTCTTCCCGCCTCCCAAGTAGCTGGGATCACAGGTGCCCACTACAACACCTGGCTATTTTTTGGTTGCAGCTGTCATTGTTGTTTGGCGGCCTAGGCTGGATTATTTGAACCCGCCAGCTCAGGTGCATGTGGCTGATGCCTTGGCTGCTTGAGCCACAGGCGCCGAGCCTAGAGCAAATACTCCTAAATTCCGACTGTTTTGCCACTTATGTAGAAAGAAACAATGTAACTAAAATGAGTATCTTCAAAACTGGCAGGAACTTGATCCCTTGGTTTTACAAATGCTTAAAATAACCAGAGTCTATCCGATTTTCTTGGGTCAAGTTAAGGAAAACTTAATTTCTTGTATTTTTTTTCTTTATCTCCACCTTATAAGTGACCTCCAAGGTCCATTCCCTCTCTAAATTTAACAAAGGCATAAGTTGATACTGGGATATGGGGTACTTTATGTGAGGGAAGAGAGGAGTAGGCAATTAATTAGTAAGGTATTAAGAAGGGAGCAGAAAGCCTAAGTACTTGAACTGGGGAGATTCTTTCCCTGCCCTCAAAAGGAAGAGAAAAAAATTGTTTTTTTCCAACTGTTTTCTGTTTGAGTGTCATGTTCCCCAAGGCAGTGGGCCCAGATAGGCTGCCTACTCTGATATAAAAAATTGGGAAAGGGCTCCCATTCTTACATTATTTTAAGAATTCTAAACATTCTTGGCTCGGCGCCTGTGGCTCAACGGGCTAAGGCGCCAGCCACATACACCTGAGGCGGCGGGTTCGAATCCAGCCCGGGCCCACCAAACAACAACGACAGCTGCAACCAAAAAATGGCCGAGTGTTGCGGCGGGCGCCTGTGGTCCCAGCTACTTGGGAGGCAGAGGCAGGAGACTTGCTTGAGCCCAGGAATTGGAGTTTGCTGTGAACTGTGATGCCATAGCACTCTAGGGGGACAGCTCGAGGCTCTGTATCAAAAAAAAAAAAAAAAAAAAAAAGGAAAGGAAAATGTGCATCCTGTCTCTTCTCTTCTTCCCCTTTAAATAAAATTCTTTATCTGAATAAATAACTGAGGATTGGACTGAAGGCCCTGGAAGGAAAGGGGGTCCTGTCCGGTTCTGTCCATGAAGTATGGGGTGGGCAAGTCAGAGAGAAGGAAAGATGACCGACTGCTGAAAGTGACTCTGGCAAACCCAGCCATATTGACTGGGAAAAAAGGGTGGTTCTATTAGCTAGTTCTCTCACTGAGACCCTAATCCCAATGTGGAAGAGAGGAAGGAAGAAACTGTTGAATGTAGGGGGAGGGAGAGGGGGATGCCAGGGGGATCTGCAGCCTTGGAACTCCAGGAATCTGACCACCAGAACCAACCAGTGTCAACTCTTTGTTTTCTGGGGCTAGGCTCTATTGGGGGAGCTGAGGCCATGCTCCTCCCCCCAAGGCCTTTTCTTTTTTGAGGGGATGGAGAGACAGGCAGCGCAGTGCTTTGTGTGTGGTTGAGGGTAGAGTGGGGGTGGTACAAGAATTTCAGGCTCTTTTCAGATGCTGGCCAGAGGAGCCTTGCTCTGTGGGGCTGCACGCTGATTACCTATCTGATAAGAGAGGAATTCAAACTATGTGTTTTAGAAAGGGGTGGGGGAGGGGGCTGGGAGCCATCCCTGGAGACCACCAGTTTAAACCTTGGCCAGCCTCTTTTGAGGTGCCTCCAGGGTTTGGTTTTTTTTTTTTGAAAGTCTTAAATAGACATCAGATCCTCCAGTGATGGAGTGACCTAAGAGGACTAGTCAGTTTCATGTTGCACATCACCATTTCTTTCTTTCTTTCTTTTTTTAATAGAGATAGAGTCTTAATTGATCATCCTTGGTAGTGTGCAGTGGCGTCACAGCTCATAGCAACCTCCAACTCCTGGGCTTAGGCTATTCTTTTGCCTCAGTCTCCCAAGTAACTGGGACTACAGGCACCCGCCACAACGCCCAGATATTTTTTTTGTTGTTGCAGTTTGGCAGGGGACAGATTCAAACCTGCCACCCTCGGTATACGGGACAGGCACCCTACCCACTGAACCACAGGGCCCACCCACCACACATCACCATTCCTATTATCCTCTTCTTATCAAAATAAGGCTATGAAATGTCCATGGAGGAAGGTATTCTCCAGTAAACTAGAGTACAGAGAGGGGGTATTTTTCTGAGTTTCTAAGGCTGGTTAGTGATAAAACCAGTCTCTCAGCATTTGTTTCTCACTGATAACCCATCCTGATCCAGTCTGATAATTGACACTGAGGATTTATGTGTGACAGCGAAGTGTTAACTACTTTTCATGTATTAAATCTCACCATAAAATTAGTATTTACTCCATTTTATTAGTGATGAAAAGAAGAGAGGGAACAGACTCAAACTCAACTCTTGTTCTTCTTAACCACTTACCTCTGAATCAGGTAGAATTATGAGTTTCACAGCCTGAGATCTAACATCACAAATGGATGAGGCCAAGGCTCTTGGTCTGGCTACTTGAGTACCTCCCAACTCACTGACTTTTCCCACATCTTTGGTTTAAGCAGTTCTCTTGCCTCAGCCTCCCAAGTAGCTGGTGCCTGCCACAACACTCAGCTATTTTTAGAGATGAGGTCTCGCTCTGGCTCAGGCTATCCACCTGCCTTGGCCTCCCAGAGTGCTAGGATTATAGGCGTGAGCCACTGCACCCACCGCAATCTAACTTTAAATTCATGGTGGTTACTATGCAACAGGAAGGGGGAAAAGTCCTCTCCCCTTGGCAGTGTGGATTTTTTTTTTCCTTTCTGAGACAGAGTCTCACATGTAGCCCTTGGTAGAGTGCCCTGGCATTACAGCTCACAGCAACCTCAAACCCTTGGGCTAAAGTGATCTTGCCTCAGCCTCCCGATTAGCTGGGACTACAGGTGTCTGCCACAATGCCCAACTATTTGTAGAGACGGGGGTCTCACTTTTGCTCAGGCTGGTCTCTAACCTGTGACCTCAGGCAATCCACCTGCCTGGGCCTCTTAGAGTGTTGGGATTACAGGCCTGAGCCACCCCCGCCCTTTCTCTCTCTTTTTTTTTTTGGTAGAGACAGAGTCTCACTTTTTCACCCTCGGTAGTGCTGTGGCATCACACAGCTCACAGCAACCTCCAACTCCTGGGTTTAGGCGATTCTCTTGCCTCAGCCTCCTGAGTAGCTGGGACTACAGGTGCCCGCCACAATGCTCAGCTATTTTTCTGCTTTTGCAGTTTGGCCGAGGCTGGGTTTGAACCCACCACCTTCGGCATGTGGGGCCAGCACCCTACTTGATGAACGACAGGCGCCACCCTTCTCTCTCTCTTTTAAGAGACAGAATCTCACTGTTCCCTAGGCTAGATTCGAACTACAGGGCTCGAGCTATCCTCCTGCTACAGACATGAACCATCCTGTAGTGTTTTTATTTCCTGCTTTGGTGATCTACCCCTTTCCCCACAAGTTGGGGCATACTGCCTATTGTGTGTGTGTGGGGTGATCATATCCCTGGATGGTCCTGTGGACATAAAAACAAGTGAAAGGGTCCTATTTCTCTGGGATAGCTACAAATAATAATACATGACGTGCTCAGTGGACACTCCATCTTTTGGTGCCTGCATAATCTTCATTAGAACCAATTAGGTTGATAGGTGGTGTTATCCCATTCCCTGAATGTGAGCCCCAGAGGTGACTGGCTGACAGCCAGTAATTGATAGACCAGCATTTCATGAATCAGGATGTGCCTGGCTCCAGAGCCTGTGCTCTTAATCAGTTACTTAAAAATGATTGAGGAATTTGTGGATCCCAGCATGCTAAAAAGAACAGTTGAGCTAAGTCTCAGTTTGAAGTTCAATCCCTGACCAACTCCGACTTACCTACTTACCTATTCCTGTCTTGTTGTGCCAGGACTAGTTAGGTGTGCAGTGATAACCTTTACTTCTTTCCAAGTCCATTTTCTTTTTTTTTTTCTTCTGAGACAGTCTTCCTCTGTTTCCCTGGGTAGAGTGCTGTGGTATCATAGCTCATAGCAACCTCAAACTCCTGGGCTCAAGACATGTTCTTGCCTAAGCCATCCAAGTAGCTGGGATTACAGGTGCCCTCCACTATGCATGGTTAGTTTTCTTTCGTAGAGATGGGGGTCTCTCTTTTTTTTTTTTTTTTTTTGAGACAGAGTCTCACTTTGTTACCCTTGGTAGAGTACCATGGTGTCATAGCTCATAGCAACTTCAAACTCTTGGGCTCAAGCAATTCTCTTGCCTCAGTTTCCCCAGTAGCTGGGACTACAGGAGCCAGACACAATGCTTGGCTATTTTTAGAAACAGGGTTGAACCTGTGAGCTCAGGCAATCCACCTGCTTTGGCCTACTAAAGGGGTCTCACTTTTGCTCAGGCTAGTCTCAAACCAAAGAAATCCACCTGTCTCGGCCTTCTAGACTGTTAGGATTACAGGCATGAACCATTGCAACTTGCCTTGTCTTTTGAGTTTTTAAAGTATTTTTTAACACGTAGATATTTAAAAAAAAAATTTGGGGGGGGGTTGCAGTTTGACCGGGGCCAGGTTCGAACCTGCCACCCTTCGTATATGGGCTAGTGCCCTACTCCTGAGCCACAGGCACCATCCAACATGTAGATATTTAATTCCTTTGAAGTGTATTCTACATATGTATCACATAAAGTATAGAAATCTGGCTTATTTCCAAATGGGTAATTTTCTCAGCAGTGATTATTTAATTGTTTTCCTTACCTATATATTTCTCTATGTACTATATTCTTGGATTTCTTAGTGACTTTGCATTTTATTCCCCTGATCTATTTGCAAGGCTTATACTGTCTATCCTTCAAATTTCAGGAGCATTATTTTGATAAAATTTCAAATTTAGAAAAAGCTTGTGTGAATAGTATAAAAACCTCCCATACAGGCTTGGCGCCTGTAGCTCAAGTGGCTAGAGCGCCAAATACACTGACAGTGGCGGGTTTGAATCCAGCCCGGGCCCGCCAAACAACAATGACAACTACAACCAAAACAACTGGGCGTTGTGGCAGGCGCCTGTAACCCCAGCTACTTGGGAGGCTAAGGCAAGAGTTTGAGATTGCTGTGAGCTGTGACGTCACAGCACTCTACCCAGGACGACAGCTTGAGACTCTTGTCTCAAAAAAAAAAAAAACCCTGGGAAAAACATTACCCAGATTCATCAATTAATATTTTGCCCCATTTGTTTTATCATTCTCTGTATCTCTGTGCAGATAGTTTCATTCTCATTTTCTTCTTAGACATAAATGTAAACATTAAACACCTTTATCCATAATTATTTCAAAATGTATTTCCTGGGAATAAGAAAAGTGTCTTAACATAAGTGCAATGATTTTTTTGTTATTGTTGACAGAGCCTCAAGCTGTCACCCTGGATAGAGTGCTGTGGCATCACAGCTCACAGCAACCTCCAATTCCTGAGCTCAGGCAAGTCTCTTGCCTCCGCCTCCCAAGTAGCTGGGACTACAGGTGCCCGCCACAACGCCTGGCCATTTTTTGGTTGCAGCCGTTATTGTTGTTTGGCGGGCCGGGTTGGATTCGAACCCGCCAGCTCGTGTGTACATGGCTGGCGCCTTAGCCCGTTGAGCCACAGGCGCCAAGCCAAGTGCAATGATTATAATTGGGAAATTTAGCATTGATACAGTCATTTATCTTCGATATGCAAATTTTTTATCAAGTCTATTTTTTTCCTGATCTAGGATCCAGTCCAGAATCATTTCATGTGCAATGCCTTATGTTATATTTAACTGTTCAGTTTTTCAGGCTTTGTCTTTCTATGACTGTCATTTTTTTTTTTTTTTTTTTTTTTTTGAGACAGAGCCTCAAGCTATTACCCTGGATAGGGTGCTGTGGCATCACAGCTCACAGCAACCTCCAATTCCTGGGCTCAAGTGAGGCTCCTGCCTCCGCCTCCCAAGTAGCTGTGACTACAGGTGCCTGCCACAATGCCAGGCCATTTTTTGGTTGCAGCCGTCATTGTTGTTT
>CAUYON010059964.1:62500-79471 GCA_963573935.1 Arctocebus calabarensis | reverse complement strand
ACTTTATCGCCCTGGGTAGAGTGCCGTGGCGTCACACTGCTCACAGCAACCTCCAGGTCTTGGGCTTAAGCGATTCTTTTTTGCTTCAGCCTCCCTAGTAGCTGGGACTACAGGCGCCCGCCACAGCGCCCGGCTATTTTTCTGTTCTGCAGTTCGGCCGAGGCTGGGTTTGAACCCGCCACCTTCGGCACATGGGACCGACGCCCTAGTCGCTGAGCCACAGGAGCCGCCCAATACTGAGTATTCTTGTAGTACAGAGCTAGTCTTGGCTTTCTACTAAGAGGACTATTTCTTAATTCTGTAAGGGCAGAGATTGACTGGCAGATGCAGTTGAGTCCAGTATTTACAGAGGTCACTATGAAAGTTTTGAGACAGACTGCCTTATGGTCCCTTATTTCTGGTAACTGGTAAGAAACACAGTTGACAGCATCCTTTCTGATTTCTCTGTGCAAGTTTCATCTTGCTTGGCTTATCAGTGTTACTGGGAGGCCTTCATTTGTTTCTGTCCGTACAGACTTTATGTTTCTTGACTTCTCCAGAGCTTTCATAATGACCCACATTATTTCTATAAAGTCATGATGAACACTGAATTAGCAAATGCCGAACCATTGCTTCTATGGGAAATATAAGCCTCTAAGTACAACATTTTTGCCAACTGATCAATACATACCTTGTTTTACGCATATTTCTATTTATTTTTTTTGAAAAATTTAATATATTTTACTTAAGCTTTGTAGTTTCTTTCTTTTTCTAATTAAATCACAACTGTGTACATTAATTAGTGTGTTTCTGTTTAAAGTTTATTAACATTAAACTCACAACAGGGCTGTAACTAATGCCTGAACAAAATGTACCTAACAAATGTGTTCTCTTTAAGGCACTTTCCCTCACTTAGGAACCACTCTAGCACTGTGCCTGCAGTCCTTTTTAAACAATGGCATCATCAAGAAAAAGGACAAAAATGCAAAAATCATAGCACTATGTAAATCACAAAAGGACATTTGTTCATAGTCTGAGAGCTGAGACAAGAAGGTAGTGTCTCTTCTTCCAAAATCAATTAGGAGCATGTGTACCAGGCAATTTGAATTTTTCACTGCTCTGTGCATGTCCTTTAACGACCCTGAAAGTGTCTCAAGTATTAATTTTGTGGTTATAAATAAATCTTAGTGAGCAATGAATTTGCAGATATGAACTCTGCAAATGAGTGACTGTATTTGTCCAATAGAGATACAGGTAATTTTTATCCAGAGGAAAAGAAGCCCAAAAGTTATCTATATGGCCCTGCCAGAAGGTTGACCAATTTTAAATCTTAGAGAGAAATCAATGAGATCACCAAAATAAATCCAGTGTCTCAATTGCTCTTTGAACTGGTTTTAAAATCCTACTGGTTTCCCCATTAATTAAGTAAAATCCTTGACATGTGTTCATTTTATATTTGTCTACGAGTCATTTTTTTTCAATTTGAAAATTGTACTTTATAGATTTTTGGAGGCTAAGACTCTGAGAAAATATGCTATACAATTCTGGACTTACAGAGAAATATTCTACCTTTTTGTGGAAGGAGGCAAGGAATGCACAGGAAAACAGGTAAATAAAGGAAATAAATAAATAAGAAAACATTAAATTGTCCTTTGGATAGAAAGAGAATGAACCATTGTTCTCCTATAGGCAGAACAAAGTGACTATACATGGGCATCCTGGTTTTCTATCATAAAGCAAGGTGGCCTTAACAGACGACCAGACTAACATTATCTCTTAGATAAAGAGCTTCACGCCAAGGACTTTCTTTCTTTCTTTCTTTTTGTTTTTTGAGACAGAGTCTCATTAAGTCCCCCTTGGTAGAGTGCTGTAGTGTCACAGCTCACAGCAACTTCAAACTCTTGGGTTTAAGCGATTCTCTTGCCTCAGCCTCCCAAGTAGCTGGGACTACATGCGCCTGCCACAACGCCGGGCTATTTTTTGTTATGGTTGTTGTTTAGCAGGCTCCAGCCCACCAGCCTTGGTGTATGTGGCCGGCATGCTAACCACTTAGCACAGGGGCCGAGTCAGGCCAAGGATTTTCCATACCAACATGATGAAAGATAGAGATTGTAAAAGGGCCCTACTATCTTTTAGAGGGAGAAAGGTAAGATACCTTAATTCTCAAGACTAATTTTATATCCTGAGACCAGAAAAGTCATAAAAAATATTAAGAGTTTTGTACCTGTCAGATTGCACCCATACTATCTCACTTTCTCAAAAAGAAATCATGAAAAACCTTAGAATAATACCAAAATTATTCAGAAATATAGGCTATTTTAATTTTTAATTACAAGAATGAAGATTAACTACACTGCGATGATGGGCAGCAGACATGTTTCCACCCTTGAAAATAGTGGGAATATAAAGAAGCTCCTTAATTAAAAAATAAATAAAAATAAACATAAAAAAATTAAGAAAATAGTGGGAATAATTAGTAAAGAGGGACTACAGCTCAGTGTCCACACATTGCTAGGGGTGTGGAATTTAAGGAGATGGACAGGAAGTATTCCATCTTCTTAAGAATAAATATTTTCTGATTTCAAACAAAGGATGTTCTCATTTTTAGAAAACGTTGAAATGCTTAGAAAGATTCACAGGTGAAATAATGCTCTCTTGTTGACCCCCCCCTCGGAGGTGACTTACACGAGCATTTTACTGTAAGTGCACATGTCCTTCTCCTCTTCTAGTCTTGGCTTTTTGTGCACATCTTCCTCTCTGAAGAGGTGACGAAGAGGTCGCTTAAATCGGGGACCATAATTTCACAGTAAATGATTAGTAAAAGTTTGAAACTTAATCTTCCAAAGAACCAAAATTACATCTTAGACAAGGTGGTATAAGGAAGTTTTTAAAAAGAAGCAAATTATAAAAGTAAATTTATTTTATCTTCGGTCGAGCAAAATTTAGGTTGTCGTTGAAACTATGCACTAGGTCTTTGAATCAAGCTGACTTTGTTCCAAAGCAATTAATTGAACAAAATATATTTGATACTTATAGCATGATCAAAAAGATGGTTTATCAATGTATTAATTAAATCATTATTTTCACTTTGTTTTATTTTATTCTTTTTTTTATTTTAGATTAATATGAGGGTACATACCATTAGGTTACATTGTTTGTGTTTGTTAGGTAAAGTCTAAGTTGTAGCTGAGCCCTTCATCAGGAGCCTTTTTAAAAATCTTTTTTTTTTTTTATACTTAAGAAGTTTAACTTTGCCAGACTCTCATTATCAATGACTTTGGTTATCCTTGGAAATTGAGGAAGAAGAGGAAGGTAAGATATGTTATTTCTCAAGACAAATTTTTCATCCATAGAACTCATGGCATTCTGACATTTTCAACAAGATTTACAACTTTAGTTTGAAACCAATTTGCATTGTGCCCCCATTATTCTAGCAGATATTTGTACTGTATCTGAAAATCAGATTAACTGACCAGGATACAAATGTCATGGACAAGGATAGCCCAGTGTTAAACGTGTGGGATTTTGAGCAGTCACTTCTTTAGTGGATTTTTTTTTTTTTTGAGACAGAGCCTCAAGCTGTCACCCTGGGTAGAGTGCTGTGGCATCACAGCTCACAGCAGCCTCCAATTCCTGGGCTCAAGCGAATCTCCTGCCTCTGCCTCCCAAGTAGCTGGGACCACAGGCGCCGCCACAACGCCCGGCCATTTTTTGGTTGCAACCGACGTTGTTGTTTGGTGGGCCCAGGCTGGATTCGAACCCGCCAGCTCAGGTGTACGTGGCTGGTGCCTTAGCCCGCTGAGCCACAGGCACCGAGCCTTTAGTGAATGTTTTTATGTAGCAATTACTCCTGCTGCTTTATGCACCATCTCACTGTAGACGTTAACAAGAAACACAAGCCCCTCTGTACTTGATGTCAGTGCCGTGTAGTGGGTGGGGCTGTGCGTGCTGTAAGGTAAGAGCTGAGCAGGAGGTAAACTGTTTCCCAGGCTCCTCTTGGAAGAAGTGAGGACCTTGGCTGGGAATGACAAAGGCTGGCTTACAATAGAGAAAGGGAGCAGTGCAGACAATGAAAGTTAAAGAGAGACAGCCTGTGAAAAAATGTTCAGAGTTATGCATCTATCCATTGTTATTGCTGTTGTTGGAGTTGGGCAGACCATCTGGGGTTCAGCTACCAGACGTATCCAATCCTATTCAATCCGTTTAATCATGTCAGTTCTATTGGGGTAAACCATTCTTTTATAAAATGAAGACTTTCTGTCATAGTGTGTTTTCAGTTGCTATAGCAGAACACCACAGACTATAAAATCCCACAATTTATAAAGTAAACAAGTTTATTGAGCTCATGGTTCTGGAGGCTGGGAAGTCTAGGTGCAGGACACTGGTGTCTGGCAAGGGCCTTCTGGCTGTGTTGTAACATCAACACCAGAGGGCATCATGCAATGAAAGGGCAAGAACAAGAGACCCAGAGAGAGCTCCCGTTTATAGCAAAGCTGCTCCTATGATAACAAACTCACTCTGTGGTAGTGATATTAATCCATGCATAAGAGCAGAGCCCTTAACACATTAATCCATTCATGAGGGCAGAGGGATTAGGTTCTGAATGCATGAACTTTGGGGGGACACATTCAAACCATAGCAGTGGGTCTGCATAATCCTTAGGATCCCTTATGTTTAAAATTCTGTGATTCCATTGCCTAGAATATACAATATTTCTGATAGATTTGGGAGGACTTAAGAACATTTGGGAGCTGTAATAATTCATATATTTGCTGTTTAAGAAGACTTCATAGCTATCTTTTGAGTATTTTAAAAAATATGTTCTCTTGCATATTTTACACTCTGGCAAAGTTAAGTGGTTGAAGTGGTTCTTCTACTTTTAGTTGAACTAGTCAATTAGCTCATAGGATGCCTTTGTGTGAATTGGGAAAATGTTCCCCTACTAGCTTGGCAAAATGAAATGTTTGTTGTTGTTGTTGTTTGGCTGATTTGTTGGTTGGTTTAGGTTGTGCATGGGGTAGGCAGTGGGGAATAAGACACTTTCCATCATATAAACAAACCCACAAAATCCCTGTTGTGAACTCTTTCTATCTGGTATGTGGAGGCCCTCTGGTTAATAATCTCATTTGATTTTCTCCCAAAGTTTTCAGCTTCTACATGAAATGAACATAAAATGTTAAATTATGTAAAGATAGACAAATTATCTGCAGACAAACCCAAGTGTGGGAGAAAAGCAGATTTCAATGGCAGACAGGAAATTTGGTCAGTTTCTGGGAAAATGTGTTAGAAGAGAATTCCAGTCATTTGAAACAAGTGAACACCAGAGATTGTATAGAATCACGTTAGAGGTGTGCCTCAGTGTCTTGTTAATCAATATTATCACAGTACACATACAATTATCCTGTTTTTAAAGATTTCTTTTTCTTTTTCTTTTCTTTTCTTTTTTTTTTTTTTTTAGACAGAGCCTCAAGCTGTCACCCTGGATAGAGTGCTGTGGCTTCACAGTTCTCAGCAACCTCCAACTCCTGGGCTCAAGTGAATCTGCCTCCGCCTCCCAAGTAGCTGGGACTACAGGCGCCCGCCACAACACCCGGCCATTTTTTGGTTGCAGCCGTCATTGTTGTTTGTTGGGCCCGGGCTGGATTCGAACCCGCCAACTCAGGTGTATGTGGCTGGCGCCTTAGCCGCTTGAGCCACAGGTGCAGAGCCATTTTAAAGATTTTTGAATGACATAAGATGGTTGGAAATCTTAAAGCTCATGGTTCTGAATTATGAATTAACTATAATTCCTGAAGAAGGAATGATAACTAATACTTTCTAAGAACTTACTATGGATCAGGCAGATGAAGAAGTTTAGTAATGGGTTACACAGCTTGTAAGTGGCAGAGCCATTGCTGTGGTTTGGATGTCCCCTTCAAAACTCATGTGAAATCTAATTGCCATTGTGGTGGTATTAAAAAGTGGGACAGGGTGGCACCTGTGGCTCATCGAGTAGGGCACCGGCCCCATATGCTGAAGGTGGCGGGTTCAAACCCGGCCTTGGCCGAACTGCAAAACAGAAAAATAGCCGGGTGTTGTGGCGGGCACCTGTAGTCCCAGCTACTCAGGAGGCTGAGGCAAGAGAATCGCCTAAGCCCAGGAGTTGGAGGTTGCTGTGAGCTGTGTGACGCCATGGCACACCTCTAAGGGTGATAAAGTGAGACTCTGTCTCCACAAAAAGAAAAGAAAAAAAAAGTGGGACCATTAATAGGTGATTAGGGCTTAGTCCTCAGGAATGCCTTGATGTGATTGCTGAGGGAGTGGTCTCATCATGACGAGAGTGGGCTGCATTAAAGGTGGACTTGGCTCTCCTTGTTTTTTGCTTTCTCCCTCACTCACCCTTCTGTGTGCTGTCATGGAACATTGCAGCATGAACAACCTCACCCGCCATGGGCACCTTGACCTTGGACTTCCCAGCCTCCAGCATATAAGAAATAAGTTTTAGGCTCGGCGCCTGTGGCTCAACTGGCTAAGGTGCCAGCCATGTACTCCTGAGCTGGGCGGTTCGAATCCAGCCTGGGCCACCAAACAACATTGGTGGCTGCAACCAAAAAAATGGCCGGGCATTGTGGCGGGCGCCTGTATTCCCAGCTACTTGGGAGGTGGAGACAGGAGACTCGCTTGAGCCCAGGAATTGGAGGTTGCTGTGAGCTGTGATGCCACAGCACTCTATCCAGGCTGACAGCTTGAGCTCTGTCTCAAAAAAAAAGAATAAATTTCTTTTCTGTGGTGAGCAGGTACATGCAAAAGTCTTTGGTACCCCCAAAGGCTAAGAAAGGTGAGAGGCCAAAGAAAGAGGCTGAGAAGTCCTTTTTACAGAAAAAAAACATTTACCAAAAAACTGAAAACCTTTTAAACAGAAGCTGTGTCTCAGACAGCCTCGGGATCGCAAATCCCCACACACGGCCTCTAGAAAATATCCTTTCCATAGCAAGCATTTTGGTAAAACATGGGCAGCTGGTCATACCTCATACTTTCTAGAGAAACTCTTAGCCAATGGGGGAGGATAGATAAACATCTTGATGAGGGTTGTCTATGCTACCGTTACCAAGCAATGGGCTTGCTTTCTTGCCGTGCATAAAACCTAATACCATAGCACCAGCTTTTAAGAAAATAAGAAGCTCATTCTCTTTAGTAAAGTATCACAAGAATGGAAAAACAAGTATCCAATGTACTTAATACTAATATGAAGCCAATAGATGAGCTAATATACACCCACATAAGAGAAAAATTCAATTTAATTCAAGTTCACGGGAGAGGGAGGAGGCAGGGGGATTGGTGTGCTCTCAGTTAATGGGCACAATGTAAGGGTGTAAGGCACACCTCCCGGGTGCAGAGCACAATTCTAAGAAGGACCTTACTAACAAACACAAACATTATAAGCTACACGGAACCACCATGTGTACCCTCATATTAATCTGAAATTTAAAAAAAAAGAAAAGAAAATGAAAAGCTTTATTTTAAGTCAGATAGGAAACAATGCTCAAATTTGACTTCCCGACCTGGGATGGGTCAAGTATTTCCGACATTGCAAACTAGCTCCAGGTATTTCCAAAACAGCATCTGCCAGGCTGGTGGTGGTAACAATTAGGAAGGTAAAGCTTTTCCTGCTGTGGAATTACATGACTTGCAATTTTGGCCCAGCACCATTTGTCACAACTTAACCAATGATGAATTGGTTTGAGCTGGTTCCTGGGTTGTATATACTGTGGGAACACTTCTATCGTTATGGAGGTTTTGCTCCAAGGTGGCATCACTCTTGCCATGCAATGGGCTATTCTCCTATATTTCCTTTATTTATAAGTTACCCAGTCTATGGTGTTCTGTTCTAGGAACACAAAACAGAGTAAGACAGAAAATTGGTGCTGAGAGTGAAAATGTAGAAGTAACTTTGGAACTGGCTTAGGGTACAGGTTGTACAAATTGGAGGAGCTAGTTAGAAAAAGCCTCGATTGCTATAAATGGAGTGTGAAAGGCAATTCTAGTGAGGCTCAAAAGAAGATCCCAAAATAGGGAGAGCCTAAATCTTCTGAGGAATTACTTAAGTGATTTTGATCAGAATGTTGGTAAAAATATGGATAGTAAAGGTCACTCTGCTGCGGCGTCAGGTCAAACTGAGGGACGAGGCTTTGGAGACGAGAGTTAAGGCCATCCTTGTTATGCAAAGAAATTTTGTCCTTGCTCAATGGCTTTATGTAAGGTGGCATTTAAGATTGATGACCCAGGAGATCTGATAGAAGAAATTTGTAAGCAGAATAGTGAAGGAGCTACGTGGCTAATTTTAAATACACGTAGTAAGATGCAGGAGGAAAGCAATGATTTAAAAGAAAAAAATTAAGAGAAGCAGAGGCCAGTGTGGTGGCTCTTGCCTGTAATCCTAGCACTCTGGGATGTCAAGGCGGTGGATTGCCTGAGGTCACAGGTTCAAGACCAGCCCCAGCCAGAGCGAGACCTCATCTCTAAAAATAGTCGGGCGTTGTGGTGGGTGCCTGTAGTCCCAGCTACTCAGGAGGCAGTGACAAGAGGATCGCTTAAACTCAAGTGTTTGAGGTTGCTGTGAGCTATGACGTCGCAGCACTGTACCCACGGTGACAAAATGAGACTGTCTCAAAAAAAGAGAGAGAAGCAGAATGAAAAGATGTTGAAGATTCTAGCCTTGCAAAGAATTTAAACATGTTGTTTAGGAGAGCAAACCAAGGGTTTGGCCAAGTGACCCTTTGCTAAGAACATTAATACAGATAGAAGTCACTACGAAGACAATGGGAGAAAGACCCCAAGGCATTTCTGAGCTCCAAGGCTGCCCCTCCATTGCAGGTCCAGAGCTCCAGGAGCTTAGAATGTTTGGGGTGTGATACCAGAGCACCTGCCACAGGCTCGCTGCCCAGAGCCTCCTCGGGTCTCCCTACATTTCAGTGCAGCACTTCGTGGCAACACAAAAACAGGCGAAGACAGCCATGACTTAAACCAGGATGATGTGACTCCAGGTCACAGTCCTGAGTGACTACAGAGTATGATACATTGGCACCACAGACTCACACTGCCTCTGCGCTGAGCTGCTTTCAACTTTAGCAACTTGGCAAGAGATGTAGTCAGGTTTTGTCTTTTTAAATGCTGCATTTTGTTATTGTTGTTGTTTTAAATAGAGTATTGTTTTTCAGTCCTCAATGTTTAAGCTGACAAAGCCTCAACACGTCAAAGATGACAGGAAAGAAGCCTTAGTTTTTATCAAAGTGGTCTTCCCCTTTTGCCCCTCACCCTTGGTCATCTAAGGAAGCCCAAGGCAGTAAATGCCACTACTCAGAAATCCCACATAGCAGAGAGGCACAGCACAAATGCATTCTTGAACTGAAACTGCAACTAAGTGGTTATATTTAAGGGGACAGGCAACTGAACTTATACAATGTAACAGGCAGGGATTTCTTTTGTGACTCAGGGTAAACTATGGGAAGTTACAAAAAAAAGTTATTTCCTTGTTTTCAAAATACAGAATCATAGGGACTGTGGCTTTGCTTTTAGAACTGACACTGCTTCTTATAATCTCACTAACCTCATACTATAAGAATAGAAGAATTAAACTGATAAAATAATTCATATCTAAAAGTTGAGTTAAGAAGAAATTGGGTGATAGGTAGAAAGGACCTCTCTGTATTAGCATTCCAACTTCCTGTGAGTCTATTCCAAAATAAAGTGGTTTTTTTTTTTAAGTTCCTTCAGTATGACACATGGACTTTTGACCTTAGAAAGAGTGTCCCAAAAGTTGTTCCTAGAGTTGCCATACATTGGGAAATTGTAGCTACAGGAACCTTTATTTACAAAATATTCATTACACAATTTAACAAAGAGGTGGCCACCACGTTGAAAATATTTTGTACATCTCAAAAAAAATGAATATATTTTGTAAATATCTTGAAATATCTTGTAAATTTAGCGTAAGAAAAAGGGAAAGAATGTAATTAGAAAATTTGTCATTTTCTAAGAGTATATTTGAAGTGAAGTGTTCCTTCTTCTAAATCAGTGGCAGTGAGTAGAAAAAGTGGTAGAATATTCCATCAAAATAGGAATATTTTCCTATTTTCCCCTAGGTCTAAGAATATTTTCCTATTTTTCCCCTAGGCCCTCTACCAGCTAAAGACCTGAGATCAGAAGCAGTAATCAAGGAGTGCCAGCTATGTATTTTGGTATTATTTAATTTTTTCCTTAATCATAGAAATAACGTATGTTCATGATAGGACATTGGGGAATATTAAAAATTATAAATTAATGAATAAAATTTTCCCATAATTTAAAACTGAAAAATAGCTGCTGTTGATATTTTGCTGTCTTTTCAGGTTTTTTCCTATCTATAAATATTTTGGTATAAAATTTAGATCATACTCCAATTTAATTTTTTTAACCTCCTTTTGAAGTATTTATACTCCATTTTTATTTGCTGAGTTTACCTTTACGTTTAGCATATTGTAGCTTTTCCCAAATTAAAAACAAGATTTTAATAGCGACGTATGATTCCATTATGTGGCTACCTCATAATCTAGTTAATCATTTCATTATTGTGTTAATAATTTTTCAGTAATATGAGTAATAGCACATACAAAATCTTCATTCATTAATCTTTTTGGTGCATATTTATTGAGGATAAATTCCTAGAACAAACAGCCTCGATACTCACTATATGTACTGCAACTGTGTATATGTAGCCGTCCTATAGTATGGCTCTACTAACCAAGCATCCACCTGAAGTTGAAATTCTGCTAGCAATGGTCCCTCCCTTGTATCTCCTCAAAGTCTTTTTTCACCTGTACATTCCACAGCTCTTTTATATGACACTAAGTTACTCCCAAAAGTCAGCGATAGGTAACTAGAAAAGAACTCCTAGTCACAGTCATATATTGTGTACTGACGGGGTTACGCTCTGAGAAATATGTCTTTAGGTGATTTTGTCGCTGTGTGAATATTACAGAGGTTGCTAACCCAAACCTACTGCACGCTAAGGCTCTGTGGCATGGCCTGTTGCTCCCAGGCTACAAACATGTCCAGCATGTCCTGAATACTATAGGCAATTAGAACATAACGGCATGTATTTGTATATCTAGGCAAATGTAAATATAGAAAAGGTACAGTAAACGTGCAGTTTAAACGATAAAAAACAGTACAGCTGTATAGGGCATGTAGTATGAATGGAGCTTGGGAATCTGGACGTTACTCTGCTGAGTCAGCCAGTGAGTGGTGAGTGAGTGTGAAGGCCCGGGGGGTTATTGTGCAGGACTACGGACTATATGCGATGCACATTTAGGGCACACTACGTTGGGCGACTGAGCGAGACTCTGTCTAAAAACAATAAAAAAATAAATAAATAAAGTAATATTTCTTTCTTCAATAATAAATTAGCTTATTGTAACTTTTATTTTATATACTTTAAAATGTTTTAGCTTATTTATACTTAGCTTGAAATGCAAACACATTGTACAGCTATGCAAAAATATCTTTTCTTTTTTATCCTTATCCTCTAAGCTTTTTTCTGCTTTTAATTTTTAAAGTTTTATGTTTTTCCTTTTTAAGTGTTTTCATTAAAAACAAAGACAAAAACACACACTAGCCTAGGCCTATACAGAATCAGGATCCAATGTCACTATCTCCCACCTCCGTATCCATTCCCATTCTAAGGTCTTCCCGGGCAGTAATTTACAGAGAGCTGTCATCTCCTATGATAACAAGGCCTTCTTCTGGTATACCTCCTGACAGACCTGAGGCTGTCTAATAGCTAAGTAGAAAGAGTACACTGTAACAGAACAGTAAAAAGTATAGTATGGTTAAGTACATAACCAGGAACAGTCACTATGGTCATTATCAAGCCTGTGTATTATCAACACACACATAGGGTGCTGTGCATGTGTGTGCTGCACTTTCACATGACTGGCAGGCCGTGCAGCAGGTTTGCTGGCACCAGCATCAGCACAGCATGTGCGTGGTGCATTACACTACGATGTAAGACGTCACTGGGAGGGAAACCTTCTGGGGGTCTACTACAGTTGTACAGTGTGTATGTGGCCGATACAGTCTGTAGTTGATGGGGATGTTGTTATACAGAGCACGAATGCATGGATTGCAAATCCTTGGACTGAGCGTACCGAAGGCAGAAAATGTTCCATCGCTTCTAGAACTTGCTTGCGACCATGTTAACATTAACATGTTTTTGCATTTTCTAAAACTATATTAACCCGAAGTATTCCTGGAGAAACTAGAGAAACCCAAATGACTAAGACTATGGTGGAAAGGAAGAAAAGAATGATTTCCTAACGTTCAGGATGTTAGAACCTTTTTTTTTTTCTTTTTTTTGAGACAGAGCCTCAAACGGTCACCCTGGATAGAGTGCTGTAGTATCACAGCTCACAGCAACCTCCAATTCCTGGGCTCAAGCGAGTCTCCTGCCTCTGCCTCCCAAGTAGCTGGGACTACAGACGCCCGCCACAGCGCCCGGCCATTTTTTGGTTGCAGCCGTCATTGTTTGGCGGACAGGGCTGGATTCGAACCCGCCAGCTCCGGTGTACATGGCTGGCGCCGTAGACTGTTGAGCCACAGGCACCAAGACAGGATGTTAGAATCTTTGAGGAAAGGATCTTATTCATCATCAGTGCTTTGCAATCTTTAATGTACATAGTACTTATGAATTGCCCAGTACGAATGAATTGCCCCCAGGGCTCTTTTTATGGTTTGATTATTGACTTTTTATTGTGTGAATAACACCTGAGTAACTGAACTTACTGTGCATCCTATTTCTCACTCAAGAACGTTCTCTAGTTAATTAACACATACATCACCTCACAAATGTACTCCCCCTTTTATTGTTTGGAAGAACATTGAAGATCTACTTCCTTAGTGCATTTTAATTCCATAATATTGTATTGGGTAAGGGCTGTGAGTCTGCTTTTCTAACAAACTTCCCAGACTACTTTTTGAGTAGCAAAGTTGTTCAACTCTTAGGAAAGACAACAGTTTGAGGCAACAATGATTTAATAGGCTCCATGAAGGTAACTGGCATTAGCTCCAGGATGGGCTCCCTGATTCTCCTGAAACTTTGCTTGTGGTAATCTGCATCTACTTAGTCAGCTGGACGTACTTCCTCATCATTTTGTAATATATTACTTACCTTGCTAAGAGGCAAGATGATGGAGATAGAAAGATTGTGAGTTTTAAGATCCAACATGTGGGTACAAATTTTAGTACTCTTGGGCAAAATCTTTTAACCTCTTGGGTTTCTTCACTTGTAACTTGGATAAAATTAAGCCTACCCTACAGGGCTGTTGAGAAGATTACTCAAGATAATATTCCTAAGCCCTTGTCAGAGTGCCTGGCTCATAATAAACTTTGAGAAATGCCTGGGGTTGCTATCTTCACCGTTATTATTAATGTACACACGAATTATTTTTTCCCTTAAAGGAGCAATGGCAAATTTATTTCAGAAAGTTGTTCTCAAACTATGTGAGAAATTTCTTTTGTTTGGGGAAACAATATCGCCAGCATATGCTAAATGGCAAATGGCACATTTCTTTCCGTGTCTTGGTATATTTCTGAAAGGCACAAGAGAAGAAGGACAGATTCACAGAGAGGGGACTTGACTTACTGATTTCCAAAAGCATCATTGTTTTGAGTGATTTGGTGAATGCACAGGTAACTGATAAAATTCCTTCAAGAAATTAAAAAGAAAACATAACTATTCTTTTGCTGTGTTCTTTTCTCAGCTAAACACATTATTTTTCTTCCCAGGGGCGTCCAACCTGTGTTCCCTGGGCTGCATGCAGATTATTTGAGGATTGTTTTGCTTGCCTGTGGTGAAAAGTATGCACAGATCTTTTCTTTTACTCATCAGCTCTCATTAGTATTTGTGTATTTAACAACTCTTATTCTTCAAAAGTGTAGCAGAAAAGAAAAAAGTATGGACACCCCTGTGTGATCTTCCCTGACTTACATACGATTCAAGCTTTTTATCTTTTTCATTCATTAGCCCTTCATAACTCCCTTCATCTTTATCACTTTTTTTTTTTTTTTGTGGTTTTTGGCCGGGGCTGGGTTTGAACCCACCCCCTCTGGCATATGGGGCTGGCGCCTTACTCCTTTGAGCCACAGGCGCCACCCTCATCTTTATCACTTTTTTGTTATTTATAAATGGAGTTAGGTAGGCTGGAAGGAATCTTTCTACTTACAATGCGTGTGATAACTCAAAACATGAGAGAGACTTGAAATGAACCAATGATTTTTTTTTTGAGACAGTTTCACTATGTCGCCCTGGTAGAGTGCTGTGGCATCACAGTTCACAGCAACCTCAAACTCTTGGGCTTAAGCGATTCTCTTACCTCAGACTCCCGGGAAGCTAGGACTACAGGCACCCACTACAATGCCTGGCTATTTTATTATTGTTGTAATTGTCATTGTTGTTTGGCAGGCCTGGGCTGGGTTCAAACCTGCCAGCTCCAGTGTATGTGGCTGGTGCCCTAGCTGCTGAGCTACAAGCACCAAACCATGAAGCAATAATTTTTTTATAGATGGGGAAACAAATGTTCAAAAGGTAGATTACTTGTCCAAAGTCACATAGTTCATGAAAGAGGCAGGATATGAACGTATATTTTTCCAACTTCATAGCTCAAGTTCTTTCAAGCATGCCATGCTTATTCTCAAATGGAACAAATGAAGCAAGCACAGAGTCTATGATAATCCAAGCCAAAGTGGGCAGGAGTGATACAAGCACACAAGAGTAGAATAAACCAAAGGCTTCAATGATCAGAAATAAGGAGAGATGGGTTCAGTGGGAGGATCAGACAGGCTTTGTGGATTTGGTTTGAGGTAGATATGAGACACTGTGTTTCATGCAAATAGCAGAAGAAAAATGGGAAATCTCAGGACCTCTTCTCAGAATTAGGAAGAGCCAGCTTTCAATGGAAAATACTATATGAGGTCTGACAATTAAGTTCATAAACTCATCCTAGAAAAAGTGCTACATACTTCACCTTCAAAGTACTCCCCATGGTAGGCTATGCAGCAATGCCAGCTCCTAGTCCACCCTTCAGAGCAATTTGGGAACTCTTTTTCTGGAATGATCATCGAGCTATTATTGTATCACGCACCAAAATATGCAACAACAATAATAAATGCCATTCAGCAAGACACTGGCACTTGTCAACAGGAACACAGATGAAGGCAATGATATACCAAGGTCATGAAACCTTAGCAAATTGTTTGTACAGTGTCAACGATGTAAGTTCACAGTTGCAAGTTTGCACACTTGTTAGACCTCATGTGACAACAGCAGCTCTGATGACCATTCCAGAAAAAGAGTTCCAAAATTGTTTTGAAGGGTGTACTAGGCATTAATGCATAGTTTCCCAAGGGAAATATTTTGAAGGTGACTATTATAATATTTATAAATGAGGTTTGAAGAATTTTTCCTAGGATGAGTTTATGAGCTTAATTATCAGACCTTATAGAGATAAAGCTGGAAAGTACCAGTTACGGCCAGATCATAGAAGGTTATGGATGCCAGGGAGGCAGGGACTTACAACTCAGTAAACAACTAGAAACTGGCACAAGTTCTTAGCCAAGTGACTTAATCAGAGCTGAATTTTAGGAAAATAAATTTGACAAAAGTATATTGGATGGATTAGTTCAGGAAAAATCAGAAAACCACGTTTGGTCCCATGAGAGATACAAAGATCCACCAGATTTGCTTTAAATCTTAAAGACTCTATTACACAAGCTGTATTTATATACTTACATGAAAACTTCAATGGAAGGAAGAAGTTAAAAAAATGCTATTGAAATGTACAAAATGCCCTGGTCATTGAAGATTGAGATAGGAAAAAAAATCAGTTTTTAGTTGGCCTAGAAGGACAGATTTGTTAGATAATCATTGTCAATGTGACAGCTTTAAAAAACTAGGTCGGATTTCATGCGAATTTACACTTTCTTGAAATTTATATGATAGTACGTATGTGGAACCAAACAATTGGCTCACTATCTCCCCATCCAAGTTAATTCCTTTCAAAAGTAATACGTGAAGTCATTAAAAAATATATATATTAGATAGGCAAAAATGTGAAGTTAAGAGTTTGGTTTTTACAAGAAAAAAGAACAAACCTACATTGAGTTTTATTTTTAGAGTTTTATCAACGAAACCGAGATGAAACAGTTACTCAGCAGATGACAAGATTTTTTTCTTAAATTCATTTCTGAATTAACACATATCTAACTCACTATCACCAAAGAGGAACCTTCTTGCAGAGTCTTGTGCAGCTGGCCCAGAGTCAAATATCTCCAGAAAACATACATATTGTTATGCAATGCTAACCATGTAAATGCTGGCTAATTGAGCTCCGGTTTTGACAGTAAATAAGTTAGACTTTATAAAAACTGATAAGTTAAACTAGAATTTTCTTAGCAAAAGTGAGATTTTTAAAAGTGAGGGAATCTACTTCTTACTGGAGAAGACACAAATTCCAGAACACTGACTCAATTGCAGTGAGAAAGTCTGTGAAGTGAGAAAGTCAGAGGGAGCAGAGCAAATATCTATGACAAGCAAGAATGTCACAGGCAGGAAGTAGAATTAATGTCATTCCGATGCAAAGCTTTTAAGCTACAGAATCCATCTGACAGAAGGGATAAGAACTTGAAATAGGAAAAGCAGTAAGTGGCTAATCCTGATAAAGGATGGGGGGCGGGGGGTGGGGATAGCAGAGAAATTGATGTTTCCAGAGTAAAAGAATGTGTGAAATCTCTGGGATTTGGGTAAGTGTTAGGGCAAGTTGGGTGAAGATGGAGTGATTACATTGTCCATGTACCTGATTTTTATTTATGAGATCCAACTAGAGAGATGGAAAAACTTCGGAGGCATTTTTTAACCAGAGACCGTGCACTGATTTATTTAGAAGGAAATAGCATATTCAAAGTGAAACCCAAGTAAAAGCA
>CAUYON010059964.1:0-57500 GCA_963573935.1 Arctocebus calabarensis | reverse complement strand
CATTTTAAAACTAGCAATAAATAAGTTAAATGGTCCCCCCAAATCCCTTAATTCAAGCTAAACTCGCAGTTAACAGCTACAGAATGATACCTACACATTAATACTAGCTGAAGCACAAGTTGCTGGGTGACATTTCATTCCACTTTCCCAAGCACAAGACACAGGCAGAGTGCCAACATCCTGCTCTTCTACTTCGGGTAGGTAGTTGGGGTTCTGAATTTACTGCACAAGTTGCCATGTCGGTCCTGACATCACATAGTAGATAGTCAGCCTCTGGAATCCATTGAAAGTAGAAGCAGCAGCTACAGTGCAAGCACCCATATTTTCAAAGATGCCCACATGCATTTCTGGCAGGTCACAGCACTCAACTATCCAGTTAAGGCCATTACATGTTGGTCCCCATATGCTGAATGAATAATACCTCTCATCTGGTTTAGGTCTCTTTTGCAGAAGAGGCTTTACATGAGCATGATCATAAAGGATGCAATTCGATCCATATACTTCATCATTGATGTAATACATAAAGGTTTGTTCACTGGACTCATCTTCATCATCAGAGCCTATCTGTTCATTTAATTTTTTTTGGCAATGATATCAACTGCAAGTGTGAAGGCTGATGCAACATAATATCTGCCTAGCTCAGCTATGATTCTCACTCCAGAGTCTGATGGATAGTACTTGTCCAATGCTGGGTTGATTACACCAGTGATCTCTTCAAATCTAAGCTTCACATCCTCAGATTCAGGAAAGCCACTGCCAATATCAAGCAGGTACATGCTGAAACCATCCTCAGCTCCCATGTCAAAGACACAGTGGGCATCAGAGATTGCCTGCATGAAGGTCTCAGGATCAGTAGAGCCACTTCCTATGTGGAAGCTGACACCAATATTTAGCTCTTTTGCCCATTCCAAAAGAAGTCTGCTGGTTTTGAGGGTGGCACCAAATTTAACACTGAGTCGATAGACTGCTTTGGAATCATCAGTGGCAATCCGTGAAACCAACTTGGCCTTTGGATGTGCTCTGGCAACTTTCATCAACTCGACATCACTGTCAAAAGTCATCATCTGGACCCCATTATTGGCAACATACTTAATTTGAGACACTTGTTTACAGGATTTGCATAGATAATCCTCTCTAGAGGCACCCTGAGACTTTGCACCAATTGTATTTCAGTCTTGCTAGCACAGTCAAATCCTGTCCCAATGGCAGCGAGGGGTGTCCCAATGGCTCTACTGTCGTTACATTTGACTGCATAAAAGAGAGTGACATGAGGAAGAGCTTTTAGCCATCTTAGGTGTTTCTTCAGAACATCTCTGAGGTCTGCTACATAGAAGGCATCCTTATCATCAGAAGAGGAAACTTCACTGATTTTTTGATCCAGAACGTCCTTGGCAGTAAAACCTACATCAAGCAAGTGGCAGTCGAACTCTTCATTACTAATGTTGTTCATGGTCTCTTGATGTTTCTTTGAAAAACTAAGAGATGGAATTTAAAGAAATACTTCCAGCTTCTCACAAAGGCAATTCTCCAGGAATTCTGAATCCCACTGCATGTGTCCTCCACACAACAGTGGAAATGTTCTTAGAGCATCCGGGCGCCGCAGGCCAGCCCCATGGAGAAGCCAGAAAGCTGGGGCCATGCTCCTGCCGCACCCTGCAGCGCCTGGCTCCTGCCTGCAGGAGACACAGGCTGGAGGGCCAGGGCGGTGACTTCAGGGACTGACCTCCACATTTTCAATGTCAATAGAAAATGGGTTATGGAAAAGCTGTATGTCCTATTCATGGGAATGAAGCTCTTTAAATCTAAATCGGAACTCCTTTTGCAAATTTTCCAGTGAATCCACACATGTTTTGTTTGGGAATGCAACCGATGGTTTTTCCACTAGCAGATTTTGCTGACCTGGGATGAGTCCGTTGCTAAACAGGACAGGCAATGGAGGCAAAAACACCCAGCGGGATGGATAAACATCCTCAGCGGGCCACATGTGGCCCGTGAGCCACAGTTTGAGGACCCCTGATATAGTCCCTCTTTGCCTTCTGGGGTTCAGACACTGGTTAAAGAGAGGATGGCTTTGGGGAAGAAGAAAGAAGGGCTTAAGTTGGAATGCAGTGCTCATAAAGAGAGGCCAGCCCCCTTTCTTAACTCTTCTCCTCTCTCCAAAGGAAGGAGGACCAAGAGAGTAGCTTGAAAACCAAAGAAGACTCACTGCTCAGCTAGATAAACTGCACAGGCCAGAGCATGTGCCAAGAGCCTGGGGATGAGTGTCTTGGATGGATTGCTTGGAATCACATGATGGCATTCCAGGCACAGAAGAACAAGGACAGTCTCCTCAAGTTCTTGGTTCTTGAGAAGTACAGAAGGAAGGAGAGAAAAACCAGTCATGGAAACAGCACTAATAATGATAGAGAGACAAAGAACTTACTCTCAGAAGAGCAGAAAACTAGGTGGGGTGAGAAATAAAGCAAAGTAGTAAAAAGTGGACTTGAAAGGGTAGGTTGGAGCCAGATTTTTTTTTTTTGAGACAGAGCCTCAAGCTGTCACCCTGGTTAGAGTGCTGTGGCATCACAGCTCATAGCAACCTCCAGTTCCTGGGCTCAAGCAAGTCTCCTGCCTCCGCCTCCCAAGTAGCTGGGACTACAGGCGCCTGCCATAACGCCTGGCCATTTTTTTGTTTCAGCCATCATTGTTGTTTGGTGGGCCCGGGCTGGATTCAACCCTGCCAGCTCAGGTGTACGTGGCTGGCGCCTTAGCCACTTGAGCACAGGCGCCGAGCCATGGAGCCAGATTTTATATGCAAGACTTTGCATGCCAGGGCAAGATAGGTATATTTGTTAGATAACTGCAAAACTTCATCTCCCTTTCTCAATTATCCACTGAAAAGCTTAAACTTATCGCCCACCCCCTACAGCAATTGGCGCCAGAGCAGTAACACCTTATTGGCTATTCTACCATCCTGTCACCTCCCCTAACTGAACCTGTATAAGGTACCCTTGTCTTTTGTTCTCTCTCTCTTCTCTTTCTCCCCCTCTCTCCCCCTGTGTGTCTTCTCTCTCCCCCTTCTCTTCTCTCCTCTCTTCCCCTGTTTCTCTCTCTCTCTCCCCTCCTCCTTAATGCTACTCTGCAGCTTCCCCCACCAATAAAGACCTTTGGTACAAGCCTTGGTTTTCTGTGTGGCTTGTGCTGGTCGAGTGCCCCCTTTCATCTGGTGTCAGAAGTGGGATCTACTTAGGGATTGCTCCAAGTTCCTAAGAGCTCCCTATCATCTTCTTGCACTCCTGGCACTCATCACCATCTTCAGCTTATGTCCAGCCACCAAGGTGCCATAACCAGCACGCAACACCAACCTCGTCAAACTCAGTAAGTACCCCTATGGGAGCGAGTTTTCCTAAATTGTGGGCTAGGTTGCTTACATTCCTGGTGATTCACCCATTTCTTGAGGCTTGAGTTCCCAATTCCCCTTAACCTTGCGTGGCCTAGCTCAGTGTTTCCACGCCTTGCACAAAAATTCCTGGCGCCAGGTCTCAAGCTCTCCTCAGCCCCAAGGGTCTGACACACATTTAGGTTAATGATGACTCTCCTAAAGTGTGTCCTCATTTTTCTCGGCCAGCAACAAAGCAGGGAAGACATTTCCACTTTATTCTGGTCCTCATGTGATTCTGCTCACGCTTTATTTCTGCGATGAATCGCCATGGGTGCAGGCTATTCTATCCCACCTAACTCCCCCTTACTTATTACGCCACCTGGTAAAATTAGGATTAAACTTAAAAACCAAAAGAATTAAACTCTCTTACCCAGGTCTGGCCACTTTACAAGCTAAATAACGAAAGTATCTAGCCAAGCTATAATTCACTTAATTTTTCATTAATCCAAAACTTATATAACTATTGTAAGCGCCTTAGCAAATGGAGTGAGGTCCCCTACTTTCAGAACTTCTCCTATCTTAAAAGCAAAGCTAATTTATGTTCAGGTAATTCCAACATTCTTGTAACAAAAAACTCTTTCTACTCTCCATCTCACTAAACAACCTATTCAAACCGTCCCTGACATACTAGGCTCCTCCCTCAACCACACAATTGCCTCTATCTTCTATCCCTCCTACTTCCCAGCAACCAATCTAAACTCGTCTCCTAACACCTCCCCTCCAACTGACCCTCAGAGTTCTTCCTGTTATCTCTCAGTCCACTTTCGACTGCTCCAAGAAACACTTCCGGACCTCTTTACCCCCTTCTTCCTCTAGCTCCTCCATAAAATTCTATAGTAACTTCCACTACTTATTCTTAACTTCCCTTCAGTCATCTCACCCACTCCCGCTCCCATCAGTCTCCAAAATTAGAAGAACCTTCAACTGTCTCTCATTTCCTAGCCCTGCTCCATAAAGTAACTGAAATCAATGATGCAATTTCTGTTTATTCCTTTCCCATAGCTAAACTCACACACCTTAAAGTTAAACTAAGTTCCTGTACCTCTAGTCCTTCTTATTTTATTCAAAATTTTTAATTTATTACTATATCCTATCAACTTACCTAACATAATGTTTTTATTATTTTAACTAATACCCTAACCTCTGACGAGCACAAACAAGTGTAAGAGAAGGCGAAAGAGGCAGCAGATCAATTTCATATGTCAAACAACAAACATCCTACAGGTAATACTTAACTGTCCTTAATTCCCAGCTAAATTAAATTATAATAATAATGTGGAAAGAGAAGTAAAGGCATTTTTATTACCTGCATTCTTTGCTGACTTAGAGTTTTTGCCAAAAAGTCTATCAAGTATTATAAATTAAGGAAAGTCATACAAGATAAGCTTAAAAATCCTTCAGCTTTCCTCCAACGCCTCACTGAGGCTTTTTATTAAGTATACTATCTAAAATCCTAAAACAATAAGTGGGAAAAACATTCTCATAACTTATCTCTTTAACCAAAGTTACCCTGACATCGAACTTAAGCTAAAACACTTGGAGCACAGACCCCTGACACCCCAGGCCGTGATCTTAACACAGCCTTTAAAATAAACATTACAATATGACTAGGGCCATCATTTCTAACCTGCCTAAGTCAGGAGCCAAAGGCTGCTTCATAAATCAACCACCTGGACCAAGCTACAAATGCAGTGAAGACCACTGAGTACAATGTTACCCCAATCCTAAGCCCCCACCAGGGCAATGCCTTGTCTACAAAAAAAGGACCATTGGAAAGCTGACTGCCCCTTAGCCCAGAGAGGGCATGGGGCCAGCTGACCGTGTCTCCTCCAGCAGACCTGTTAAAGCTTGCCTCTTCTGAAGACTGACGAGACCTGGCTTCTCCTACCCGACGAAGATCATCTCTACAGAGCCAAGGACAACCCTGATGGTGACAGGTAAAAATGATCGCCTTTTAAACACAAAAACTAACTTTTCAGCTTTTAAAAAAAAGTCAGTGGTCCTCCTGCCTGTAGCCCATTCTCTATTGTCAGAGTAAAAGCTTTTTCCCACCTTCCACATCAAATTCCTTTTTTTTTACACTACATAGTTTTCAAATTAGGTGGTACCCTCACTTTTAATTTTAATTAATAAATGCTGACCCATCTCCTTCTGCCTCACTCTGCCTTGTCCTTTCCCAAGCCATCAAAGACCCATCACCCTGACCCATTCCACCAGAACAAGTAAATCCTAAGGTTTACTGAAACCCCCTCAATTGCCTCCGACTCTCCAATTCTTGTTAAACTACACTCTAATTGCCAAAAACCTATTTGCCTTCACATAAACTGACCCTACCTCTCAAACTTCTTTCCAACTGTATTCCCCCCAAAATTTCGTGACAGCCTCCACTTATTTAGCCACACGTTATTACAAGACCTCCAATCCTTTAATCCCTCTCCTTCAACCTTAGTTCAATATATCAATAACTTCCTACTCTATAATCCCACCTTACATAAGTCTAAATACAACACCTGTTCCCTCCTTAATTTCCTTACAAATAAGCGATATAGAATCTCTCCCTCAAAAATTCAGTTATTCCAACAAAAAGTCGTCTTAGTGCCCTTTTGTCTCCAAACTTCAAAGCTATTACCACAGATGACAAAGCCTTCTTCGCAACTTTCCCCTCCCCACTGCAAAACAAGAACTCGTCTCCTTTTAAAATTAGCTAAATACCTCAGAACATAAATTCCCAACTTTTCTCTTCTAACTACTCCTTTATATAATACTCCTTATTCCAAGTGACCTTCACAAACTTCTCCTAACCTCCATTTCCACTTCTTTTAAGTCTCTACAACGTTCTTTACTAGAAGCCTCCTGTATGTCACAGAAAACCGTAAATTTACTCTCAGTGTGCTTAAACTTCAGCTAAGCCCCACCTTTGCTCCAGTTGCTTATCTCTCAAAACAATTAGACCACACTGTTCAAAGTTAAGCCCCTTGTCTCAAGGCGTTAGCAGCTGCAGTTACTCTAATACACGAATCAAAAAACTCACTTTCAGTTCCCCTTCTACTGTCTTATCCCCTCATTCTCTACCTGATCTTTTTTTTTTTTTTTGAGACACAGCCTCAAGCTGTCACCCTGGATAGAGTGCTGTGGCATCACAGCTCACAGCAACCTCCAATTCCTGAGCTCAAGCGAGTCTCTTGCCTCTGCCTCCCAAGTAGCTGGGACTACAGGCACCTGCCACAACACCCGGCCATTTTTTGGTTGCAGCCGTCATCGTTGTTTGGTGGGCCCCGGGCTGGATTCGAACCCGCCAACTCGGGTGTACGTGGCTGGGGCCTTAGTCCACTGAGCCATAGGTGCCAAGCGTATCTGATCTTTTAACATACAAAAATCTTCAAACCCTACCACCATGCTGTATTCTTAATCTTCAAACCTCTCTCTTATCTAACCCATCATTATCTTTTAATACATATCCCACACTAAATCCTACATCCCTCTTACCTACTTCCTCTGACTAGTCACCCACTCACGATTGCCTTCAAACACTAGACACAACAAAAAAACTATTCTTCATAAATAAACTACATTCTACCCCAAGCCATAAGACTTTCCTGAACTCCACTTCTAAACTGCCACCGCTAACATATTCCCAACAAAAAATCATAATTACCCTCTAGTTGGCCAATGGAAAAAAAAAAAAAAACCTACGTGCCCCTCTCAGCAGGAAGAAGCTACAGAACAGAGAACTCCTTGTCCCCCATCCCAAGGCCAACCCTCTATTGTTAACATATCAAGAAGGGAGGAATGTTAGATAATTGTAAAACTTCATCTCCCTTTCCCAATTATCCACTGAAAAGCTTAAACTTATGGCCCGCCCCCTATGGCTCTTGGCGCCAGAGCAGTAACACCTTATTGGCTGTTCTACCATCCCGTCACCTCCCCTTGTCTTTTGTTCTTCTCTTTCTTTCTCCCTTCTCCCCCCCACCATGTGTCTCCTCTCTCTCTCTCCCCCCTCCTCTCTTCCCCTGTTTCTCTCTCTCTCTCCCCCTCCTCTCTCCTCTCTCCCCCTGTTTCTCTCTCTCTCTCCCCCCTCCTCTCTCCTCTCTCCCCCTGTTTCTCTCTCTCTCTCCCCCCTCCTCTCTCCTCTCTTCCCCTGTTTCTCTCTCTCTCTCTCTCCTCCTTGGTGCTGCTCTGCAGCTTCCCCCACCAATAAAGACCTTTCATATAAGCCTTGGTGTTCTGTGAGGTTTATGCCGGTCGAATGCCCCCCTTTCAATATTTCAATTCAGGAAATAATTGGAAACCATTGTAGATTCTTTGAGCCAAAAAAGGAAATATAATCAGTGCTATGTTTTTTTTTGTTGTTGTTGTTTGCAGCCGTCATTATTGTTTGGCGGGCCCAGGCTGGATTTGAACCCGCCAGCTCAGGTGTACGTGGCTGGCGCCTTTGCCCATTGAGCCATAGGCGCTGAGCCAATCAGTGCTATGTTTTAGGAAAATAAATTTGAAAGAAATGTATGGTCTGGATCAGGACAGGGAAGGTGAGAAGCAGCCCATATGTGTGATGCTGAAGAAAATACAAAGATATACCGCCATTATGAGATACCACTATACAGATATTTGAATAGCTAAAATTTTTTTTAAAAAGCTAAATACTGACAATAACAAGTCCTAGGAAGGATTCAGTGCAACTGGAACGCCCACATGTTGCTGGTGAGAAGGCAAAATGTACTACCACTCTGGAAAGTGGTTTGACAGTTTCCTACAAAGTTAAACATATAAGATAATATGCCAGATAACCCAGCAATCCCACTCCTGGTTATACACCCTATAGAAATGAAAATATGTTAACACAAAAATCTACACATGAACATCTACAGAAACTCTATTCAGAATTGCCCTAACCTGGAAAATACCCCAATTGTCATTCAAATTTATCCTTTTCCAAGGGGACACACAAGCTGTGGTTCTTCCATACCATGGACATTGCTCAGCAATAAGAAGGTACCAAGGTGTTACTGAGTGAAAGAAGTCAGTCTCAAAGGGTTCCATACTGTGTGGTTCCATTTCTATGATATTTTCAAACAGACAGAATGATAGGGATAGAGGACAAATCAGTGACTGCTCGGGGTGATGACAGGGACCATACAGGAGTAAGAGGGGGGAGGTCTTGGAGGGGCGGAAGCACTGTTGTGTATCTTGATTGCAGTGCTTGTTACATGAATTGTATATGCGTTTAAATCATAGAACCATAGACCCAAAGGGGGGGAAAAGTCAATTTGACAGTACAATTTTGAAAATAAAAATTAAAACAGAATGCAAAGCCAAACAAATCAGCAAGGAAAACAAGATGATTTCCATTGTTTGAAATATCTAACTGACAGAACATATTAGCATACATAAAGTGAACGCCTTGTGGGAAGAAGGAGCCAAAAGACAGAATCTTAGATTGGCTTAGATTCTCATAGCTCACTAATCCAGCATTAGTAAATATGCTTGTGGCAGACTGTATTTCCAAAGATAGCTGTGACGGTCCGTGCCAGCCAACAGGCCCTTTTAGAACCCTGCTACTCCTCTACCAAGAAGTGTATGCCCCAATCACTCCATAGTCATTACAATGACACACACTTCCTCCTGTTCTCTTGGAACACTTGCTCTTGGAACCTAGCGAGAAGAATTCCAGGGAACCCTTGAAAAGACCTGTGTGAAGAGGAACTGAGAGCCCTGCCCACACACCTGGATGATCTTCCCACCCACAGCTGGCATCAACTTGCCAGCCATGTGAGAACACCATCTTGAAAAAAGTCAAGCTAGCTGACACCACATGGTGCAGAGCAAAAGATGTCTGCTTATCCTGCCCAGGCTGGATATCCATGAGCAAACTAAAGGATTGCTGTTATTCCAATCCACTAAATTTCTGGGTGGCTTGTATGGAGCAACAGATAACTGATATGATGTTTTTGTTCACTTACCAACAAAAACATATCAGAATCCCTTTCTAAAATGTGGTGTTCAGAATTCTTGGGATGGGATGAGGCTTAGAGAGAAAGTGCATGACTGATTAGCAAAGCCATCCTTTGTGCATAGTACTGAGTGATGGCATCAGTGCTGTCTGTTTGCTAGTGGTAGAATTTAGCACCTTCATGTTATACTTACAATTGAGAAAGACAGAATGCAAGCAGGTTGTGATCTGCTTAAGATCACACAGATATTTAGCACCAGGGCCAAAGCTCCAAATCCAGTCTTCTGACACACAGTATTTTTTCCTCTTTGTCAGATCCCTCCCCAGTGTCAGATTCCAAGGACGTGAATTATAGGACCTGGAGCAGCAAATGTACACCTGCATGCTTCTACTTCCCCTTTCCAGGCCTGAGATAGACTTCATTAGCTAAGGATACACTCTCCTAAGGTCACCGGGATGTGTGTGGGTGATAGATTACAAATTGCTGCAGCTAATGAAATCCCGAGTAGAAAGATAGACGAGCTGTGACTGATTTGTATCAGGACTGTCAGAGGATTGCAGCAAAGGGGGGCTCAGACTACACACTGTAAAATTATTTGATGTGGAAATGCATTGTGTGTGAGCAAGAGGGAAGGCTTTCAACATGAATACTCTGTATCCATGAACAGGACACATAAACTTACTTCTTAAGGAATTGCTTCTCACATCCTTGGGGAACTCTGCTGCAGATCCTGTTAAACAATTTCCATTTAATATTTTTATTTTTTTCCCATTTAATATTTTTAAACTTACTTTATTGCAGTTGAAAGAAAACCTGTTATTTTAGTTATAATGTTGTACGTGTCTAATTCAGCCACCTGCTGAATACTGTACACTTCAGTGGTTCTGTTCTTCACAGTGCGCTTGGCATTGAGAGCAAGGCAGGCTCAGAAAGAAATAGACCATTTCTAGAGTATGATTTAAAATCTGGGGTTACAAACCCCAGAAGTATAGAGTAGTCCATTGAGAACAGGAGTCAGGTTCATCCAATACAGGTCCTAGAACAGAACTCTGAACTTGGTATCAGCAAGCACAGCCAACTGTTACTTAAATCCCAGAAAAGCAATGATCACTTTCTCCCCTTTCTGTGATTCTGGGTAGGGTGGGTGGGGATTAGGTAATTATTTGGATAAAACAAGTAGCCAAGTCCATTCATTCATTTATTTGTTCATTGAGCATCTCATGTGTTCTGTTAAATACCATGGGGGATGTAAAGGTGAAACAGTCAGGGATTTCATTCTCCATGTTTCTCTAGCAGGAATCCCACCATCCTCCTTAACAGAATAAGATTTGAGACATGGGTCTCATTAGGCAGAAATCTAAATATTAGCCAATAACAAGTGGTACCGAAACAAACGATTGCTGGGCTAAATCCTTAGAAGCAGGATACATCACTGAGATTGTCTGTACCAACTAGCAGGCATCAACAATGTTAACAGTGAGTGTGGTGTCTCTCTCTCTCTCTCCCCCCTTCCTTGCTTTCTACATGATTTTCATCATTTCTGGAAAAATTATGAATTGCTGGATCACTTAGACTCATTACTATGCTCTTCGGAAACTCTTCTTGGTAGTGGAACTCTTTTTTTTTTGTAGAGACAGAGTGTCACTTTATCACCCTCGGTGGAGTGCTGTGGCGTCACACAGCTCACAGCAACCTCCAACTCCTGGGCTTAGGCGATTCCTTGCCTCAGTCTCCCCAGTAGCTGGGACTACAGGCACCTGCCACAGTGCCCGGATATTTTTTTGTTTTGCAGTTCGGCCGAGGCTGGTTTTGAACCTTCGGCATATGGGGCTGGTGCCCTACTCGCTGAGCCACAGGCGCCCGGTAGTGGAATTCTTTTCATCAGCTCCCCCTTCAGATTTGCAGTATAGGCTTGCCTTTTAACAAGTAAGTGTTCTTTTCAGAAAAATATGCAGCAAATGTGGCAAAACAGAAATATAATATTTTTGGAAGTGGATTAGTTTGGATAATAATTAAACTTTCCTTTTTTGTACTTGGACTTTATTCTTTTAGGAATTTCTCTGTCTACATTTGATTTTCAAGAAGGTTGAAGTCATTCTCAACTCTTCAAAAGACAGTAATGTTCTTGTTACATCTTTTCAGGTTTTCTATGTTGATTTACATTTCCCCTAATCTTTTCTAAAACAGACTATCTTGATGATTTTCACTGGATTTTTCTCAACACCAGCAACTTGTTTTGCAACTAATAATCTTAACCCAAAGCCTTATAATATCTGGTAAATGCCAGCACACAGGAACAAGACAGAAAAGAATGTAAAGAAAAAAAGTGTGTTTTGGAGTTGATCCAATTGGATGCCCTGGCAAACTTTACTACTTGCTGTGTGACTCTAAGTAAATTAACCTTACCTGGCTTCAGTTTGCTCATCTGTGAAATGGGGACAAAGCCCATACCCAATGTCATTATGAGGATTAAGGACAATATAAGAGAGCAGAGACCTTTATAGTAATAAGCATTCCTTAACTAACGATTTCCCTTTGCTTCCTTCTAAAAAACAATAGCAAGGTGGGTGTGGTGGTCACACCTGTAATCCCAGCCCTGTGGAAGGTCAAGGCGGGTGGATTGCTTGAGCAGGTGTGAGACCAGCCTGAGCAGAAGACCCTGTCTCTAAAAATAGCTGGGCATTGTGAGTCTGGCCTTGTGGTGGGCACCTGTAGTCTCTGCTACTTGGGAGGCTGAGGCAAGAGAATCACTTGAGCCCAGGAGTTTGAAGTTACTGTGAGCTGTGACGCTACGGCACTCTAGTGAGGGTGACAAAGTGAGACTCTGTCTCTAAAAAATATAAAAAAAGAACAACAGTGGTAAGGCTCAGCTCAGGATTTAATCATCAAAAATATAAGCAGTTACAGAAGCAAAACACTCAGATCCCAATCAGATTTTCTGACACTGATATGTAGATTTAGCATTTCTCCTCTTTCTTTTTCTTCTTCTTTTTTTTTTTTTTGAGACAGCCTCAAGCTGTCCCCCTGGATAGAGTGCTGTAGCTTTACAGCTCACAGCAACCTCCGATTCCTGGGCTCAAGCGAGTCTCTTGCCTCCGCCTCCCAAGTAGCTGAGACTACAGGAGCCCGTGACAACGCCTGGCCATTTTTTGGTTGCAGCCATCATTGTTGTTTGGCGGGCCTGGGCTGGATTCGAACTCGCCAGCTCAGGTGTAAGTGGCTGGCGCCTTAGCCCGTTGAGCCACAGGCGCCAAGCCCTGTCCTGTTTCTTCTTAATGGATAAAAGCTCCTAACAATAGGGAAAATGAAAATTTGGGGAGAAAACTTTCCCTAACTCCACCATCCCAATATCATGACTGTTCCCATTTTCGTCTTAGGCCTGGCTTTTATACAAAACGGTCCCATTTTCTCCACAATGGCAAACAGGATGCGCTTATCATGGCATCATCTCTTTTAAGGTATTCAAAGATTTATTCCAGGTGATAGTGGGAAGCAGCTCAAGAAGAAGAAATGGAAGGTTGCGGGGGTGTCAGAGTTCTCTTAGGATATTGTTCAAACCTTTCTCCAGCACAGAAACTACACAAAGAACTCCTCTGCAGTTTTTGTAACCCAGGGCTGTTTCTTTAAATTGTTTGACGTCAGAGAAGGAATGCTATAGCAACAGTCTGTGAAACTGGAATTAACTCAGAAGAAGGATGGGGGTGGGGAGAGGAAAAATGCTCCCAGGCGGGCCTGACTTCAGAGGAAGGAAACTGGATAGATGCCTTTATTTTATGACATTTTAGACATAAAACACCCAGAGAAATGTTTTTTAAAAGTCGTTTGAGATGCATGTGGTGTTTCGCTCACGCAGAGAGGAGCCGACTTGGCAGGATTAAATGGAAGGCCTTCTGGTTTCATGAGGGAACAATAGTAATGACTTGCCAGTATTGATCATTTATTCAGAGGCAGACTCCGTGCACACATTACTTCATCTGATACGTTTAGCACCTTTACGAGGCAGGAAGCACTATCTCTATTTTGGGTGAACTTAGGCCAGGGGAGGTACGCGGTCACCACAACTGGTGATGTCGTAGAGCGGGGACGGCCACACAATGTTGTATGACTCTAGGCTGCAGTTTAACTTTCTTTCGTTTCGATTCCACAGCGTTGAGCCTACGTGGGCCCTCGGGGTCTGCCAGCTCAGCCCCTCTGTCCTCCTCTCTAGCCAAGTGACCGCTGTGCAGTGCCGGGAGAAGCCGAGCACACCACTTAGACGGGCGCTTCTCAGAAGAGTGCTCGGGCGCCACAGCGACAAGAAAGCGAAACTGCCCTGGAATTCATGTTTTTCTTCTCCTTCTAGCAGGAAACAAGAGAGAAACTAGGAAGCAGACGCCGCGCGCCGCGCCCGCTCCCTGCGCCCCTCGCCGGGCCGGGGCGCGCTCCAGGCTCGCGCACGCCCCCCGCACGTCCCCGCCGGGCCCGCGCGCCTCGCGCCACGTCCCCGCCCCGGTCCGGCGCTGGCGGGGTTGGCTGGCGGGCGGGCGGGCGGCGCGGGACTGGGTGTGGCCGCGGCTCGGGCTCGGCCGTGCGCTGCCTCTGCGCGCCGGCTCCGCGCCCTGGGGCTGCTGAGCACCCAGCGGACACGGGCAGCGCGCGGTGGACGCGGCCCAGCTCCCTCCAGGTAGGCGGCGAGCGCGCGGGGCGCGGTTCGTTGGTGTGTCCCGCGAGGGGATCCGAGCTTCCCCGGGGCTCTGAGGCCGGCCCCCGTGGTGGCACGAGGACGGTCGGGTCCCTCCAGGGTCCGGGACCCCGGACTCCAGGGGCGGACGCTGCCCCGCGGGGACCGGGCGGGCGCGCCCTGCTGCACGGGGACCGGCACCGCGGCCGCCGTCTCGGGCGCCTCCTGGGCTGCTCGCACCGTCGCTCCGGGAGGCGAAGGGCCGGGCGGCCGTCCCCGTCCCCCGGAGCCCCGGTTTCTCTTAGCGCCCCGAGTCCGCCTGCCGGGGGCTTGGAGCACCGGCTCCTGCTGTTGGCGATTCGGGGCTCCCCGAGGGTTAATGGGTGCAGGGCGCCGGGGACACTCGTGGAAGTTCTCCACTGAGTGCTAACATGAGTCCCATGGTTTTGTGTCAAATTTATTTTTAAGGTGATGCTTTTCTGGGGGGGAGGGTGGATAATGAAAGGAAAATACTTGTTAAGTTAGGTATAGGAAAAAGTACTTTCGGTACCTTCCTTTTCTGCTTCCGAACCCAGATGATTACCTGATCCTTTGATATTTATTTCTATGCGGTAAGAGAAAATGGAACTCCCCAAAGTTTAAAAGCAGGCTTTCTTTGACTTAGGGGAGCAGTGCTTTGTTATTCGCATCCCTCTCTCTTATCTCCCACTCCTCCCCTGGATGTATTTTCCTCTTCAGCCACCGACAAAGTAGCTTCGCATGTAGATTAGCACCTTACCAGGAAGTTCGCCTAAGACGTTGGGAGTTTAATTGTTGGCTAGAACTTTTATTATTACTCCATCCCACTGCTGCGGACTGAGATTGTGGCCTTAAGTGCATCTTCCAGAACAGAGGTGGAGCGCACACTGCTTACCTAAGATGGGAGGGGATTCATCGCCAGTTGGTGAGGGAGGCGATAGATAATGTGTATTGGCAGTTGTATGCTTTGAGTCTCTGCCATTGCACATTTTAATTCCCTTCAGTGTGGCTTTGGGCTTATCACTGACCCGAGGCTATTCAAGTTCATCACTTTGCTTCGTTGTATATTTCGGCATTGGTTTAAAATAGTTTAAAAAATTTTTCATGTTGTGTTTTGGTTTCTAGGTGATTTTGAAACTGAAATAGAAACTTAATTTTATTGGATGCTATCAAAACCTCTAATATCTATTATGAAATTAATGATTAGATGGTGATACATTTAGGCTCATATCTTTATTATTTAGGAAGTTATTCTGAATCAGGAAGTTAGTCTTTAACCTATAGAATTGTTCTTTTAAGTCACTAACACTTAAGTATGCCAGCACATATTTTTACATTTTAAAAATAGACTCTGGGACAACTTGAAAATTAATAATGGAAACTAAGTGTTGAGTATTTTTCTGCCTTTACCAATGACTGCTTGAGATGGTGTGATTTCTCTTAGGCACGTTTTTGAAGTCAGCTGACTGTTAGTTTTTTCACCTTGCTGACTAGTTTAATCTGCATTTATTATAGAATTTATTTATTAAACATCTGGTCTGAGCCAAGGGGAATGCTGTATACATTATTCTATTTATATCTCATAATAATGGGGCATTATCAACTTCCACAGGTAAGAAAATTCTGCCTGTGGGATGTCAGGTATCTTGCCAGTGGTCATGAGCTGTTTATTAACTCAACTGGGATTCATAGCAAGATTTCTGTGTCTCTAAAATTCATATCCTTTCCTCTGTGCTACAGTAGCTTGTTGCCAGGGCAGGAGTGACCCTTAATTACTTGTTAGCATATGTATAAATTATTCAAGACATGCTGGAGATGTGTTTGTTTTTCCAGCACTATTGTTACCAGATCGTTACCAGCCCACCATGTTACATGCAGAACCTCACATCCGCCATTCTCCTTTGAACTCTTTACTGGTTAAATGTCTTGTTCAGTGTTCAAAACCTGCCTCTTGCTAGGGTAGAATTTACCCTATTGACTATAGTAGGTAGTGATGGCTTAATTACTCTTCCAAATTAATGACCCCATTTTTAATGTGAATTCCCTGGAAACATAGATATAACTAACTTGGAAGTTTATTAACAGGATGGCAGTCTATTTTGGAATTTGGGAACCCTCTGATAGCCCTCACATTAAACCAGAATGTACTTTGATATTTAGTCCTGCAATTATCCCCCTCTCCTGTATCTTCAATTTGTGAGTTACCGTGGAATCATTTTTACATTATTATATATTCTACCTCCCACCTTAAAATAAAATTATTTTTTCATCCAGTGTTCTGCGTCAGTGACTGCCTCATTTCTCTACTTCACCTTGGGAAAAGCATAAATTTTTTGACAAATCAAAAATACATAAAGGAGAGTTAAGCAGAAACTAATGAGTTAACTACAGGGGTGGGTAGGAGCTGAGTAAACTGGAATAGCAGGAGGAATGACACTGCTCTGAATATATTTTTTGTATAGTTTTAGAAACTTGTTAATCTTTTTTTCTGTTCAAAAATAAAATTAACAAGATTGGGGGTTCTCCAAATTGAATACAAATAGTAACAAATAAATCAACTGTCTTTCTTCATCCCTTGCCTTCCCTTCCCTCCCCATTGTCTTACTCTGTGATCCTGGGTAGAGTGCCATGGCATCATAGGTCACAGCAACCTTAAACTCTTGGGCTCAAGAGATCCTCCTGCCTTGGCCACCAGAGTATGGAGTACAGGTACCTGCTATAATGCCCCTAGTTTTTCTATTTTTAGTAGAGGCAGTGTCTCACTTTGCTCAGGCTGGTATTGAACTCCTTGAGTTCAGGCAATCCATCACTCTCAGCCCTCCAGAGTAGTAGGATTACAGGCATGAGCCATTGTGCCTTGCCTTACATCAGCTGAAGAAAAAAGTGAATTCAAGTAAGTTTTAAGCACAAGACTTTTATGATACTCCCGTAATCTAAAGATTAAAAAGAGCTGAGAAAAAAATCCTGAGCTTGTATAGTAGGCCATTATTTGTATGGTAGAAGTATAGCAATTCTTTTCCTTTTTTTCTTTCTTTAAAGAGATGGGGAGAGATCCCAGTGGCCAAAGCTGGGAACGTGAGCATCAGAAGGAGTGATAGCAACAGATGGTAACCCATTGATAAGGATCCCAAGTCCATAATAAAGAAAAAGGAAAAGCTTTTCAATTTAGAAAATGTAGAATAAACAATAGAGACAAAAATCGTGAGTTTGAAATCATAATAGTATTGATTCAGGCGATTGTAACAGTCTCACATGATCTCTCTAATGATTAGTGAACAAGGGGAAAGCAGTAATAATCACCGACACTGCCTTAAGCCAGGTGATCAAAGTTGGCCTCACCAATATAACCATAGTTACATTCCTCTGGCTGTGCTTGAATGGGGGACATCATTACTTTTCCTTGGTATTTCTAAAAGGTATAACTGGAATCTAATCACTGGAAAGAATTAGAGGACCTTAAGTGAGGATTATTTTGTAAAGTGCCTTCTTTATAATTTTTGAATGTGTCAATGTCATGAAACATGAAGGCTAAGAAACTGTTCCATGTTCAAAGAAAGAAGTTCAAGAGGCAGAGCAGTTAAATGCTGTTCATAATCCTGGATTAGATCTTAGATTGGAAAAAAAAATTATTGCTGTAAATACATTATTAGGATATTGGCAAAATTTGCTATGTACTGAATTAGAAAATAGTGTTGTATCAGTGTTAAATTTTCTGAATCTAATAATTGCACTATGATCATGTAAGGGAATGCCCTTATTCTTAGAAGATAATGGAATTATTTAAGAGTCAAAGATCAAAGTATTTTCAACTTAATCTGAAGTGGTTAGGTAATAATAATAATTACAAATATAGAAAGAAACTGATAAAGCAAATGTGACACATGTGAACAGTTGGTGAAATGGGCAGAGCAAGATGGTGGACCAGAAGGATCATTCAGCTGAGCTCTCTTAGAACAACTGGGGGAAAAGTGAGAGCCATACCTGGTGCAGGGACCTTACTCGGAGTCATAGTTCAGGGAGCACGGCTAGAAGGTGGTGAGCTGGATGCAGTGTTTGATCCAGAGCGATGGAAATCTGATGGATTAGGCAAGTAATTGCAACTGGCTGGATCACTTGGCCCCCCACAGAGGTCCAGGATTAGGGGAAGCCTTTTCAGAGTTTTCAGATGTTGGGGGAAGCTGCACATTGAGTGGAAAGCTTCGAAGAGCGGGTGGACTTGAACAGTATACAGCAAACTGATTTGAATGTTGTTTGGAGTGGATTTGCCATAGGTTTAGTGGCTGACAGAGGCAGCCATACTGAGAATGTCTCAGCGGCTAGGGGCTGCCATGGTGGAAAGGTGGTGAGACAGTTTAGCAAAGGCCTAAAGCATGGCCATCTTAATTGCACCTGCTGGAATTAGAGCTCCATTCTTGGGACAGGCCGAAGGATTCCTACACCCCATGAGAACTGAAGTCAAGGGACACTGTGAGACCTGCCCTTGAAGGATTCTTGTGAGCTTTGAGATCCCAGCATGGCAGGGTCTGACTGCTGAGGAAACAATCAGGTGATTACCAAAGGCAACTAAGTTTGGAATCAGGACCATAGAGGTCGCTGGCTCTGATGTCTCCTAAAAAAAGCTACAGCACCACCTGGTGTCCCAGTGACATATTGCAGCATACTGTCATTAAGAGCAAGGACTTCTGTTTGAAACAAAGGAGGCAGTGAGAAGGAAAAAGGAGGACAAGGAGGTGAACAAAAAGAACACATGAGGAGGAACAAAAAGAAAAATTTGGGCAACTTGAAAAAACAGTGGTGCAAAGGATAAAACTACACAATGGACTTTCACAAAATAGATCAATAGAACTCCACCACACTTATCAATTCTTCAATAAATGGCAATGGATTGAATTCACTACTGAAGAGGCACAGGCTGGCTGACTGGATGAAAAAACACAAGCCATCCATATGCTGTTTTCAGGAGACACACCTGGCCTTGAAGGACAAATCAAGATTCAGGGTTAAGGGATGGAAGCAAATGGAAATCAGAATAAAGGAGGCGTTGCAATCTTTTTTTCCAGATCAAGCAGATTTAAAGCTAAAGTTAAGAAAGGCAAAGATGGACACTTTATATTGGTCAAAGGAACAATACAACAAGAAGACATTTTAATTTTAAATATTTATGCACCCAACTTAAAGATTTATGAAACAGAGCTTGATGGGTCTGAATAATGTGATATCCCATAAGACCATAGTAGTCAGGGACTTTAACACCCCTCTGACAGAACTGGACAGATCCTCTACCATAAACTAAATAAAGATACAAAGGCTATAAGTGTGACCTTAGAACAAATGGGATTAATAGACATATACAGCACACACTGTTCCAAAGCTAAGGAATATACATTTTTTTCCTCATCAGCCTGTGGTACATACTCCAAAATTAACCACGTCCTAGGATATAAATCAAACCTCAGCAAAATTAAAAGAACAAGAATTATATCTTGTATCTTCTCAGACCACAAGGCAATAAAGGTGGAACTCAACTCCAACAAAAACGTTCATCCACCCAAAAAGACTTGGGAATAACAACCTTATGCTGAATAATATTTGGGTTCAGGAAGAGATAAAAGAGGAAATCGTTAAATTCCTCACACATAACAACAATGAAGATACAAGTTGCCAAAACCTGTGGGATACAGCAAAAGCAGTCATAAGAAGGAAATGTATCGCATTCAATGCCTACATTCAAAAAACAGAAAGCACATCAACAAACTCATGAATCATCTTATGGAATTGGAAAAAGAAGAACAATCTAATCCTAAACCTAGCAGAAGAAAAGAAATAACCAGAATTAAATAAGAGATGAACGAAATTGAAAACAAAAGAATTATTCAGAAAATTAACAAAACAAAAAGTTGGTTTTTCAAGAAAAGAAATAAAATTGATAAACCTTTGGCCAGATTAACTAGAAACAGAATAGAAAAATAGAAAACCTCTAATAATATCAATCAGAAACTATAAAAGGGAAACAACAAATGCTACAGGAATACAAGAGAACATCTCTGAGTACTACAACAAATTCTATGTGCACTATGTTTGACAATGTGGGGGAAATGGATCTACACCTGGAATCATACCCTCTCTCTAGACTTAACCAAGAAGAACTAGATCTCTTGAACAGACCAATTGTAAAAACTAAGATCAAAGAAACATTAAAAAGTCTCTCAACCAAAAAATGCCCTGGTCCAGATGGCTTCACACAAGAATTCTATGAAACCTTCAAGAAAGAGATTATACCCACACTGCGGAAATTATTCCAAAAAATTGAAAAGGAAGAAATCTCCTCCAACATGTTCTACCCTAATACCAAAACCAGGAAAAGCCCAACTAAAAAGGAGAATTTCAGACCAATCTCACTAATGAATATAGATGCAAAAATTCTCAATAAAATCCTAGCCAATAGATTACAGCTACACATTAAAAAAAATCATTCATCACTATCAAGTAGGTTTCATCCCAGAGATGCAAGGCTGGTTTAACATACATAAGTCCATAAATGTAATTGACCATATCAACAGAAGAAAAAACAAAGACCATGATCCTCTCAATAGATGCAGAAAAAGCATTTGATAAAATCCAGGATCCTTTTCTAATTAGAACACTTAAGAACATAAGTATAGGTGGCACATGTTGGAATCTGATTAAAGCCATCTATGACAAACCCATGGCTAATATTACACTGAATGGAGTAAGCTTTACTGGAACCAGACAAGATTGTCCTCTGTCGCCACTACTATTCAACGTAAGTGTTGGAATTTCTAGCCAATACAATCAGGCAAGAGAAGGAAATAAAGAGCATTCAAATGAATGCAGAGCAGGTCAAACTCTTGCTCTTTGCTGACAATATGATTGTATACTTAGAGAACCCCAAAGGCTCAATCACAAGACTCCTGGAAGTCATCAAAAAATATAGCAGTGTCTCAGGATATCAAATCAATGTCCACAAATCAGTAGCCTTTATATATGCGAATAACAGCCAAGATGAGAAGCCAAGGACACAATTCCCTTCATAGTAACTTCAAAAAAAAAAAAATACCTAGGAATATACATAACAAAAGAGGTGAAGGAACTATACCAAAAAAAATACTAAGAAACGAAATGACAGATTTTTTTTTTTTAGAGACAGAGTCTTATTTTGTCACCCTCAGTAGAGTTGCTCATAGCAACCTACAGGTCTTGGGCTTAGGCAATTCTCTTGCCTCAGCCTCCCAAGTAGCTGGGACAACAGGCACCTGCCACAATGCCTGGCTATTTTTTTGTTGCTGTTTGGCTGGGGCCAGGTTCGAATCCACCACCCTTGGTATGTGGGGCTGGCACCCTAGTCACTGAGCCTCAGGTACCTCCAGAAATAAGAAGATGTTAATCAATGGAAGAACATACCATGCTCATGGCTGGGAAGAATCAACATTGTGAAAATGTCTATATTACCTAAAGCAATCTACAGATTCAGTGCAATCCCAATTAAAATTCCATCATGATACTGTCAAGATTCGGAAGAAATAATTCTTTGTTTTGTATAGAACCAGAAGAAACTCCGTATAGCCAAGGCAATTATTAGTAATAAAAACAAAGCCCAAGGGTATCACCCTACCAGACTTTCAGCTATACTTCAAGGCCATAGTGATCAAAATAGCACGGTATGGGCACAAAAATAGACACAATGACATTTGGAATGGAATAGAAAACCAGGAGATGAAACTAATATCTTAAAGTCAACTGATATTTGATCAACCAAGCAAGAACATCCAATGGGGGAAAGAGTCCCTATTCAATAAACAGTGTTGGGAGAGCTGGATCACCACAGGTAAAAGAGTGAAACTGGACCACTTACAAAAATTGATTCAAGATGGATAAAAGATTTAAATATAAGGCATGAAACAATAAAAATCCTTAAAGAAAGTGTGGGGGAAACACTATCGGCTTGGGGAGCAACTTTATGAAGAAGACTTCTGTGGCATTTGCAACAATAGCAAAAATAAACAAATGGGACTTAATTAAACTGAAAAGCTTCTGTATAACTAAGGAAACAATAACCAAAGCAAACAAACTTCAGAATGGGAAAAGAAATTTACATATATAAATCAGACAAAAGCTTGACAACTAGAATCTACAGAGAACTCAAATTAACAAAAAAAGACCCAACAATCTCATATATCACTGGGCAAGAGAAATGAATAGAACCTTCTCTAAAGAAGACAGATAAGGATCAGTGCCCGTAGCACAGTGGTTACAGTGCCAGCCACATACATGAGACTGGTGGGTTTGAACCTGGCCCATGCCAGCTAAAAACAACAATGACAACTGCAACAAAAAAAATAACGAGTCATTTTGGCAGACTCCTGTAATCCCGGTTACTTGGGAGGCTGAGGCAAGAGAATTGCTTAAGCCCAAGATTTTGAGGTTGCTATGAGCTGTGATGCCCCAGCACTCTATTGAGGGTGACATAGTAAGACTGTCTCAAAAAGAAAAAGGAGAAAGAAGACAGATGAATGGCTAACAAACATATGAAAAAATGCTCATCATCCCTAATCATCAGAAAAATGCAAATCAAAACTACCCTGAGAGAGAATGGCCCACATCAGAAAGTCTCAAAGCTGCAGATGCTGGCTTAGATGAGGAGAGAAAGGAACATTATTACGCTGCTGGTGGGACTGCAAACTAATACAACCTTTTCTGGAAGGAAGTATGGAGAATCTTCAGAGAACTCAAATTAGACCTCCCATTTGATCCTGCAATCCCATTACTAGGCATTACCCAGAAGGAGGAAAAAAAAAAACTTTTATCATAAGGACATTTGCTCTAGAGTGTTTATCATAGCTCAGTTTATAGTTGCCAAAATGTGGAAACAACCTAAATGTCCACCAACATAGGAATGGATTAACAAGCTATGATATAAGTATACCATGGAATACTATTCAGCCACTAAAAAGATGGAGACTTTACATCTTTTGTATTAACCTGGATGGAGGCAGAACACATTCTTCTTTGTAAAGCATCACAAGAATGGAGAAGCAAAAATCAAATGTACTCTATTCTAATATGAAAGCCTTAGATGAGCTCATACAAGGGGAGGAGAGGAGAATGAGGTGACTGGGAGAGGGGTGGAGGAAGGGGGGTGGGAGTCATGGTATATGGCATACCTTTTGGATGTGGGACACAATTATAAGAGTAGCCTAGTTCTTTGTATCCTCAATAAATCCCAAATAATAATTAAAAAAAAGTAAAACAAAACAAAACAATTGGTAAATCCTGATGAAAGTCCTAAGGATACTCATAATACTACTTTTTTCAGATGCATAGTTCACATTTTTTCCCATTCTGTATGTTATGTGTTTACTTGGTTATTCTTTTGTGGTACAGAGATTTTTAGCTTATTTAAGTCCCAAATTTTTATTTTTGTTTTTATTGAATCTGCTTGTGGTGTATTCATCACAAATTGTTTGCCAAGGCCAACGTCCAGAAGAGATTTTCCTAGGTTTTCCTCTAGAATTTTTGTAGTTTTAGCCCTTATATTTAAGTCTTTCATCTATCTTGAGTTATATTTTACAAACTATTGTTTTTCAAGTTTGAAATTTTTAAAAATAAAAGGTAAAAAAATAAACCTTCAAAAATAATAAAGGTATTTTGCTAAAAGAAAAAAAAAATCTTTTGGCTGAGTGAAGTGGCTCCTGCCTATAATCCCAGCACTTTGAGAGGCTGAGGTGGAAGGATTGCTTGAGCCCAGGAGTTCAAGGTTACAGTGAGCTATGATCAACCAATGCTCTCCAGCCTGGGTGACAGAGTGAGACCCTATCTCTAAAATAATGATAGGGGCGGCACCTGTGGCTCAAAGGAGTAGGGTGCTGGCCCCATATACCAGAGGTGGCGGGTTCAAACACGGCCCCGGCCAAAAACTGCAAACCCCCCCCCCCCAAAAAACAAAATAAAAGTAATGATAATAAGAAATACCTTTAAAAGACTCCACGTAGTCTGTCTATACTCATTTCCCATCTTCCCTTGAATTTATTCCAGAAAGACTTTATCTTTCAGGACCTACTCCCTGAAACACCCCCCCCCCTTTTATTTTTGTTAAGACAGGGCCTCAAGCTGTCACCCTGGATAGAGTGCGGTGGTATCACAGCTCACAGCAACCTCCAATTTCTGGACTCAAGTGAGTCTTCTGCCCCTGCCTCCCAAGTAGCTGGGACTATAGGCGCCCACCACAACACCGGCTATTTTTTGGTTGCAGCTGTTATTGTTGTTTGGCGGGTCCAGGCTGGATTCGAACCCGCCAGCTCAGGTGTACGTGGCTGGCGCCTTAGCCTACTGAGCCACAGGCGCCGAGCCTGAAACACACTTCTTGGTGTCACCAGGAACACATGTGTTGCCAAGTTGGATCTCCCAGCCACACGTGACACAGCTAACAGATAGCTGCTCCTGTACTGAAACATTTTTTCCCTTTGGCTTTTGGAATACCCACTCTTTCAGATTGTCATCCTGCCTCAGGTTTTCATTCTCCCATCTCACTAAATGCTACCACCAATTGCTCAGGCTAAAAATCTCAAAAGTTATCCTTAATTCCTGTGTTTCACTCCTCCTAAATCTCTTCTTCCTTCAACAAGTGTTGCGGGTTCTACTTTGAAAATTATTCCACATATAATGGAATATTTCTTATCACTTGCTCTGCCAATACCACTCTTATGTGAAATCACATTCTTCCCTGGCCTGAACCGTGGCAGTGGCTTCCTGAATGGGTCTGCTGGCTTCCATTCTCTGTCCCACAGCAGCCAGGATGAACTTTAAAAGAGAAATCAAATCAGATCATATCTCAGTCACCAGAACCTATTACTGTCAGATAAAATATGACACACCGAGATCGGGAGACCTGTGTGATCATGTGTGGACTTGTGCACACCTCCCTCGTCCAGGCTTTGGCCCTCTTTGCCTTGTGCACTCTCCTCCAGCCTCCCCATCCTCACTGCGGTTAATCCAGTGTGCCACTTTTGTTTCTGCTTCCCAGCCTTTGCATTTAATGCCAGGAATGTTTTTCTCCACTTAAGACATAGTTCATTTCCTCACTTCATTCGGGCCTTTACTTAATTTATTTAAAAATAGCCTTCCCAGTCATGCTCTAATTTTTTTTTTTTTTCAGATGGAATCTCATTCTGTCCCCTGGGTAGAGTGCCATGGCTTCATCATAACTCACAGCAACCTCAGGCTCTTGGGCTCAAGTGATCCTCTTGCCTCAGCCTCCCATGCAGCTGAGACTTCAGGCATGTGCCACCATGCCTGGCTAGTATATTTTTTCTGGTTTTAGTAGAGACAGGATCTTGCTCCTGCTCTTGCTCAGGCTGGTCTTGAACTCCTGAATTCACGCAGTCTGCCTGCCTCAGCCTCCCAGAGTTCTAGGATTACAGGTGTGAGCTACCATGCCCAGCCATCCTCTAAGTTCTTGTATTTTTTTTCATGTATAGTACTCATCTTTACCTAAATTTATGTCTCCTAGACAGATAACAAAATAAAGTACTGTGGCAATGGACACTTTGATTTCGTTTATTGCTGCATTTTTAGAGCCAGGAATATGCCTGTCACATGGTTAGAACTCAAGTATTTGTTCAATGATGCATGAATTGGTATCTGCTGTATTTTAGCTATTTCAAATGGAGAAGGCAGTTTTTGAAGACTCTTATTTTTTTTTTGAGACAGAGTCTCACTATGTTGCCCTCGGTAGAGTGCCACAGGTCACAGCTCACAGCAACCTCCAACTCTTGATCTTAAGCCATTTTCTTGCCTCAGTCTCCCAAGTAGCTGGGACTACAGGCACCTGCTATAACACCCGGCTATATTTTTGTTGCAGTTGTTGTTTAGCAGGCCCAGGCAGAATTCAAACCCAACTGCCTCGGTGCATGTGGCAGGTGCCATAACCACTGTGCCACAGGTGCCAAGCTGCAGAGATTCTTACAGTCTTATTGCTACTTAAGGTGTTTTGGTGACACTGCTAAGCTTCTGTGGAAGCTGACAAGCCATCAGCTGTGAGAGTTTCACATCTTCATGTCGTCACCTTTCTTTTGTCTGCCCTCTGGTGGAGCAATGCTAATAAGCAGCAAATCACTAGAATTGGTCAATAAAAGAACTTTGAAAAAAAAAAACTTTGATTCAATCTGGATCTAATTTTTAAAAAATTAGACTTCAAAAATTTAATTTTAGGTAAACCTCCAAAAACATAATAAAACAAGCAGGAGTTAGGTTTGAATCAGTATCTACCTTAGGTGAAAAAATGTAACTATTGAGCTCACCTAAAATGTTTGGATTACTTAAAATAATTTCTACTTAAACATACTTCTGGGTGGCTCAAAGGAGTAGGGAGCTGGCCACATATGCTGGAGGTGGCGGGTTCAGACCCAGCCCCAGCCAGAAACCACAAAAACAAAAAATAATACTTCTTTCCCTTAAAATATTGTAGTACTCTAGAATTGCTGAGATATATATATGTTACTAAATCTGTTTTTTTAATTTTTAAATTATTTATTTATTTTGAGGTAGAGTCTTACTCTGTCCCCCAAGCTGAGGTATGTTGGTGTCATGGATCACTGCAGCCTCCCAACTCCTGGGCTCAAGCAAGCCTCTTGCCTTAGCCTCCTGAGCAACTGGGACTATTGGCAGGTGCCGTAATGCCTGGTTCTTATTTCTATTTTTTGTAGAGATGAGGTCTTGCTGTGTTGCTTAAGCTGGTCTTGAACCAGGTCTCAAGCAATCATCCTGCCTGAGCCTTCCAACACGCTGGGATTATAGGTGTGAGCTAACATACCCAGCCTGTTCTGTTCTATTTTAACCATGTCTGAGTGTACATGGTTTACACTTGGGTGCTACTGACTTGCTAAAATAACATGAAGATTCTCTTAGTGTCCATAGTTGATATTGAAGGCAATATACAGCTTAAATTTGTTTTCCAACTTTGGCCTTTGCAGAGGTGGTTCCTATATAGTGTAATTATTACTATAAAGGAAGTCCAGTATACCTTGCTGGTAAGGACAGACTCCCATTGAGATACTTATTTTACTTCCAGTTGGACCCAGAAAAGAGAATTTGTTCAGGGGATATCATGAATGCTGGCATCTTTGCAAGTCAGAACTGTACTTGTAGCTCAAATATTTTCTTCTTAATAGCTTCATAATATTTCATTGTATGGATGCAGCATATGTGATCTCCTACTGATTTATATTTTTAATTTTTTTATTATATAAACAATTGGCCAATAAATATTTGTTTGTGTACATACATAAATTACAAGTGCAATTTTGCTACATTGATTGATTGCATTGTGGTGAAGTCAGGCCCTTCAGTGCCTCCCTCACTGGAGCAAAGCACATCAGAGCCAACGTAGCAAATTCCCATCAACCCTCCCTCGTCCCTCAGCTCCCTGAGTCTCCGTTGTCCATCATTCCACTCTGCTCCCACGTGGACACGATATTCAGCTCCCACTTACAAACGAGAACATGCACTGTTTTTCTATGTCTGAGCTGTTTCGCTTAAGGTGATGGTAATGAGTGTCATCCTTAAACATTAATACTTACCTATTCAGAAGTAATGGTGTTTTTAGAAATCGTACGGTTTCTACTCTCTAGCACTTTGTCATAAATGTTCAGCTATAGAGAGAGTCATAGAATCTACTGTCATTATGGACCAGAGTTTATCAATTTCTCCGTCGCTGAAAGAAGTGAGAATACTGCTTTGGGAGGTACAAAGAAGAGGACAGTGGTGCTGTGCTCAAAGAGGTAATACTCTTAGCCTCGCCACTTAGTCTAGGCTCTTAGGTAGGAGTTTTTATATTTTTTTATGGCAACATTTTTTTTTTTTTTTTGCGGTTTTTGGGCGGGGCTGGGTTTGAACCCACCACCTCCAGCATATGGGGCTGGCGCCTTACTCCTTTGAGCCACAGATGCTGCCACCGTTATGGCAACATTTATCAAGAACTTGACTCAGTTTTTCCTTGCCCAGTCTTTATATTGAGTTACTCACTTAACACACCTTTACTCAGAAATTAACATAATGAAACTTGGGATTTAACTATCTGGTCATGTGAAATTAAAAACCCACTCATGTAGCTTAAACTGGATGTGGCTTTGTTAACTGGCATGTGACGTAGATTATATACATTGCATTTAGAAGAGCTAAAAAGGCCAGTTTTTGTAAAGAAATGTATACATTTTATTCTAGAATTATGTAAAGTATAGTATGTATTTAAATGGAACATAGTAGGCAGTTAGCTACTTAAGGAAATTGAAATTTGTCAATAAGGTATTTTCATTATGTGCATTGCTTACTGAATGGGGCTCTAAGGAAGCTGTTGAGAGGAAAAAATATATTTGAAAAAATGAGATCTCATTGTATGGTCCAAAAAGCAAAAATAAAACATAGCAATTTTTTTTAAGACTTAGATATTAGTTTTCATGATTATGTGTTTAATATGAATTAAAATTTATGAACAAGGGATTTCATGTGTTCATGTGTTGTCCTATGAAGCTAAGAGAGCAAATAAGATAGATCTGCTTATTGGATGAAATTCTGATATCTTCAGTTGTCATATTTTCATTCTTTAGTGATGAGTTTGATTTCTTTGATTTTTAGATATGGCTAAGAATAATATGTAATGAAGTTTGTGACTTTAAAGGGTTGTTTCTGGTAAAACAAAATACGTGATTTTAAAGTGATGTAAGACTGTGTGACTTAGTAATACAGAGGTAACCACACATGCTCCTGTCAAAAAGCCCAGACAAAGTCTCTGTTTATTGCCCTCGGTAGAGTGCCATGGTGTCACAGCTCACAGCAACCTCCAACTCCTGGGCTTAGGAGATTCTCTTGCCTCAGCCTCTCGAGTAGCTGGGACTACAGGTGCCTGCCACAATGCCCAGCTATTTTTCTGGTTTGCAGTTCAGCTGAGGCCAGGTTTGAACCTGCCACCTTAGGTATATGGGGCCTGCGCCCTACTCGCTGAGCCACAGGCACCGCCAGACTCTACAGTGTTTTTTTCCCCCATAAAGCAATGGCATAAACCTTAATATGATCTGAACCCACTTGGTGTGCAGGATCACCTGAAAAAAATGAATACTTACTCAATTTTTCCCCCCACCTGTTGTGTCCATGTTAACATTTTGCTGTGGAAATATTAATTCTTGATTATTTTGGATATTATTTGGGGTGTTACTTTCTATACCATGAACACACACAGGGGTGGGGAATCTGTGGCCTTCTGATTTCAAGATTGTTCGTTTTTAAAGCACCAAAGGAGACAAGAAAATCTTCATCTTTCCCTCCTGTTCCCCTTTTAATAAAAGAGTTTGTTTTGTAAAATATGGGTTTAGTGAAAAAGCTGCACTCAAGGATCCAGAAGGTCTGGGCCTGTGTACGTGTGCCTCTGTCTGTACGTGTCTGCTTTTGTAGACTGTAAACTCCTTGTGAGCTGGGCCTAAGTGTTACTCGTGTGCAGCTCAGGTTCCTGGCACCTTTAATAAATGTCTGGTGAGAGAATAAACTCTCCCAGAACATAACAGTTAGGTGAAGAGAAACAGACGGGAAAGCAGTGCCTTCTTTATTTCCTTGAACACAAAACAGACTGCTTTCTGTTCACAAGAGGTTGACTTGCTTCACTTTGGGAATACTTAAAAATGCTCAATATAATGAGTAACTGGGTACCAAAATAAAAAATAAGGTAAAAATAAAATGTAATGCCTTGGGCTATAGTATTTCAGCATCTCCAACTTCTATTTTCATCTCTTATCCACTTGCCCCATACAGCTTTAGGTTTTTAGCTAACTTCTTGAGAAAGAAAGCCACATTGAGACATCTATATATTGAATACTTGGAGTGTGTGTGTGTGTGTATTTTTAAATTCCTTGGTAAGAGTGATTAGAAAAGCTTTAAATGTGGTACCTGATTCATTATGGTTTTCAGAAATTATTTTATAAAGTGTAAGAAATATAAATCTGAATTGCAGAAAAGTAGAATATTAAAAAAATTAATTATAATGACAAAATTCACAGGAAGCAAAAGTGGTTTATTACAATTTAACATTACTCTTTCATGCCTTATATGAGCTTACTAAGCTGGTATGAAAATTGCTAATAGCTAAAAAGCTTGTATTTTTCTGGACTTGTGTAAATTAAAATAGCTGTTCACTAACAGCAGTATAATTGTACAGCCTACATAATGCCTTACTTCAGTAAAAGTTCTATGGACATTTTAAGATGTGGAGTGAGATGGCGATTTGAATTATGCAAGTGTATTTTTTTCCATTTTATTTAGCAAATTGGCTTGGATACAATGGCTTATTGGTATCTTTTGGTATTCGTAACTGGTACAGCTGAACTCTTAAAAGATAACTGATGGGCCACTTTCTGCTCAACTGAACAGTGCTTTCCCTATAGGACAGTGGTTTAAAATGTGTTAAACTTACCAAATATTCATGTTGAAGGAGAACTTACTCAAGAAGTTGTAGTTAACTGAAAAGTACTGTGCTTCTTATCAATTTATTATTTAGTTTTAGTTGTTTCGAGTGTTGTAAAAGGGATCTGTGTTTTCTGATACTTTTTGAAATATTATTAATTTAGTCAGCAGTTTTAATGCCACTTCAAAGATCAGTTGTGATAAATAGCTCTAATTTGATCTTGAGCAAAAATCACCATTGGTGTAATCCCTTGACTCTTACGTTGTATGTACCCTTTTGATCCCCCTCCTTCCATTTTTTTGTAAACAAAAGTTGGGAGATATATATATATATATATAATTTTCATTTTTATCTTTCTCCCAGGAGGGAAGTTTCTGAACTAGCTGGCTGAAGATAGAACCCTGGGCAACATAAATATTTAAAAAACGAATGAATGGAGCAGGTGGACCCACAAAGATATAGAGAAGGAATAGTTAAGTCCTAGGAGAATCAGGGAAGTATGGGGGCATGAGAACCTAGTAATAAAGTTTAAAGCAGGAAGGGGTCAGTCTAATGGCTCACACCTGTATTCCTCGCCCTCTGGGAGGGTGAGGCAGGAGGATCTTTTGAATTCAGGAGTTTGAGACTAGCCTGAGCAAGAGCAAGACCCCACCTCTACTAAAAATAGAAGAATTACTCTCCACACTTGAGTTCCCTCTCTCTACCAGGAGCTTTAGTGTTTTCTGTATTCTTTTCTGTAAATAAATTCTGTCTTACCACTGGGGGGGAAAAAAAAAAAGAAAATGCCACGAAGGCTATGTTAAACAGTTTGATGAAAACATTTCTGATTGTATATGAAACCAGCACATTGTACCCCTTGATTGCACTAATGTACACAGCTGTGATTTCATAAAAAACAAAAAAAAAGGAAGAAATTATAATGTATAAAAAAAAGAAAAAAAGAAAAAAAATAGAAGAATTAGCTGGCTGTGTTGGTGCACCTGTAGTCTTAGCTACTTGGGAAGCTGAGGCAGGAGGATCACTTCAGCATGGGAATTTGGGGTTGCTATGAGCTGTGATGATGCCACTGCACTTTCGCCTGGGCAACAAAGTGAGACTCTGTCTCTGTTCTCATGAATGAATGAATGAATACGGACCATCAGTCAGATTCAGCAAAGAGGTCTAATGTGATGACCTTTGAAAGAGGCAATATGGCATAGTGGTTAAGATTTAAAAGTCTGGGTGTCAAAGTCACATGGGCTTAGATTCAAGTCCACTCTACCCTGATCTTAAGCAAGTTATTTGACCTAAACCTCAGTTTCTTTTTATTTTATTTTGTTTCATTTATGTTATTTTCCTAGTGAACTTCAGATACAAGAGTTCAGTTGATTATAAATATACTCATCTTTGATCTATATATGACTCACTTTTATACATGTGTTTGCTACTTAATGACATAAACACCTGTAAAGCAAGTACCCAAGGTAAGAAATCAGAAATTCTTCTACTACTTTTGTTTTCCTACCTCATATTTCTTTATCATTCCCTTGCTGTAAAAAATTGTACTGTGTATGTGTATTCTTTTTTTTGAGACAGAGCCTCAAGCTGTCACCCTGGATAGAATGCTGTGGCATCACAGCTCATAGCAACCTCCAACTCCTGGGCTCAAGCGAGTCTCCTGCCTCTGCCTCCCAAGTAGCTAGGACTACAGGCGCCCGCCACAACGCCTGGCCATTTTTTGGTTGCAGCCGTCATTGTTGTTTGGCGGGCCCAGGCTGGATTCGAACCCACCAGCTCAGGTGTGTGTGGCTGGCGCCTTAGCCCGTTGAACCACAGGCGCCAAGCCTGTATGTATATTCTTAAACAATATATTATTTAGTCTTAGTTGTTTTTGAGTTTTGTAAAAGGGATATGATGCTGGTATGTGTCTTCTGGGACTTTTCCTTTTTTTGTTTCGATGTTATTTTTGATTCCTTTATGTTGTATATAACTGTGGTTTATTTTCACTGCTGTGTAATAATCACTGTGAAACACTATAGTTATCCATTCTCCTGTCAGTGGGCATTAGTGTCTAGTTTAGTATTATTATAAGTAGTATTGTGTAAACACTCTTATACCCTGCTCTTGAGCATATCTGCTAGAGTTTCTTTAGAACTTACATATCCAGAAGTGAAAATGAATTGTCAAGTTGAATGATACATATATCATAACTTTTGTTAGATGTTGCCAAATTGCTTTCCAAAGAGTTGTCTTACCAGAATATGAGTAACCATTTTTATACAACCTTACCCCACCTCTTAGATGAGATAAAAATTTTGTCAGTCTGATAGGAATGAAATTATACTTTAGTTTATCTCTCCCTGATTACTGAGGCTGAGTATCTTTTCTTTTCTTTCTTTCTTTTCTTTTGAGACAGAGTCCTATTCTTGTTGCGCTCGGTAGAGTGCCGTGGTGTCAAAGCTCCCAGGAACCTCCAACTCTTGGGCTTAGATGATTCTCTTGCCTCAGCCTACCGAGTAGCTGGGACAGCAGGTGCCTGCCAGGACACCTGGCTGTTTTTTGTTGCAGTTGCCACTGCTGTTTTAGTTGGCCGGGGTCCTCGGTAAATAGGGCTAGTGCCCTACTCACTGATCCACAGGTGCTACCCAAGTACCTTTTCACTTATGTATTGACCTTTGCAGCTTCTCCTGCTGTGGTTTGCCAGTATGAACCTTTGCATGTTTTCCTATCAGATTGCTCATCTTTTGTATTATTTGTTTGAAGGAATTGCTTTTAAAACTATAGATGCTCATCCTTTATTTGAATTTTGCAACTGTCTTTTCCCAGTCTGTAACTTGATTTTTCTTTTTAACTTTCCTTTTTTGAAATAGGATCTTGCTCTTTTGCCCAGGCTAGAGTACAGTGGTTCCATGATAGCTCACTGCAACCTTGAACTCCTGGGCTCAAGTGATCCTCCTGCCTGTCTCCTAAATAACTGGGACTATAGTAGGCACATCACCATGCCTGGCAAATTTTTTATTTATTTAGTTATTTTTAGAAATGGGGTCTTACCATGTTGTCCAGGCTGATCTAAAACTTCGTGTCTCAAGCAATCCTCTTATCTCTGCCTCCCAAAGTGCTAGGATTATAGGCACGAGCTACCATGCCCGGCCTTTTTTTCTTTTTGGGATAGAGGAGAAATTCTCTTCTCATCATACACAGTATTTACCCAGATGAATCCTCTTATAGTTGACCTTTTCTCCTCTTCCCAGTCTTTTTATAAATAGGAAAAATTATAAAAATCATCATCCGCAGATGTTTGTGGTGGGACTTCGAAGTACAGCCTTTAGGGAGATTCTGCTGCCATGTGTTGGAAGCTGGGTTTTTTTTTTTTTCTTTACTTTTTTTAAAAATCATACTTATGCCTCCTTTTCCTCAGGTTTGGGCCCATTTACCTGATCTGGGTTTTTGGGTTCTTGTGGGAACTCTCACTCAATTGTCTGTTATATGTATAACCAGTGTAAATGGAAAACTATTTTCTGTCTATAATCCCTTCCTCTTTTTTTTTTTTTTTTTGGTCACTATTCAGAGAAAGTCTGACCAATGAAAGATTTTGGGGGGGTTTATTCCCATTCTGGTTGGGTCTTGATTATATTAAGCTTTAAATAAGGAAGATTCCAAGTTCATTTCTGCTGCAGCGAGTCTGCCTGACTGGGACCTAGTGGAGGATATCTTCAGTGGGGGGTGACTGTTTGTCTTACTGATTTTCTTCCTCTCCGACCTTCTATATTTTTCCTTCCCACACATGAGATTCACAGAGTTTTAGAAAATATTTTCCCACATCGTTGATTTCTATCCCTTCTTAAACGATGGTTGTAAAAGACTGTAGAAAGGTAAGTAGTGAGATGACTTTTTTTCCTACAGGTCAAAATAAGGACTTCGCTGAATCTGAATATGCTTCAGGTGTGTGTTTGAAGGACATACCTACTATACCCAATGGAAGAAGGTTGTTCCCAAGAATTCAAAACTTTCGTAGTCATACCACACACACACACACGTCAGTACCCAGATTGTACTGAAGTGAGGATGCTTCTGTGTATCCTCACTTTCAAAACATATTTTACTAGGACTTCTATTAGGTATCTTATTTTACACTAGTCAGCTTCTAGGTTCTCCTAGAAATAGTCAATAATCTTTTTGTCTACACCAGACTCTATTCTGCATTCTTAGGAATCTCGCCACTGTTGGGTGAGAAGAAAAAAAGCAACAAGAAATCTGAGTAATCAACGTGTTCTTTCTCTCTCCAAAGCGACAAACCTAATCAGTTTATTTTGTTTTTTAAAGAGTGAAAAGTTAGTTCCTCTTTTTAGCAGCAGAAAAGAAAGGGGGAGAAAGGGCGGCTTTGACATTTCTTTCCAGACATCCAAAGAAAGATTGCGGTTGTCTGGCACAAGCATCACAAGGGTTCTGATTTTGCAGCTTGGCAGTATTCCTCTGACAGCCCCTGCCTGTAGCTGCCCGTTCCCTGTCCCCTCTCCCTCGCGCCTACTCACGCTTCGCTGAAGGCGAATTCTCAGCCCTCACGTGAATGAGGTTGAGAACTCAGAATTCCATGTGAGCAAATGGGGCCATGTCTAGGCAGCCCTCTATCAGAGTTCCTAATGAGGGGAGAGAAGGACTGTAAGTGATGGTGACATGTGGTGTCTAGGAATTCTTTTTGTTTGTTTTGAGGGCAAGACCTGGGCATAGACAGGGTCCAGTTGAAAGTGAAAGGTTCCCCACAGATTGCTTGCTGGGTGAAAGTGGGGGAGATGAAGCTGTTAACACCCCAGCACCCTGGACAAGTCTTCTCTTCACTAATAGTGGCAGAAACAATTAAATTCGGTGTCACATACTAGACTCGAGTATGAAGTCTGCAGCATCACCTAGAGAGATTTTTGACAAATACATCAAACCTGAGTATAATCCAGCCTTAGCTCTGACTTCCAGCATGTAGGCAATGGAGAGAAACAGGTTAAACTGTGCCTCAGGGAGGCACTGGATGGTCTCTAATAAGTCAGCTGCAGAGGAAAAAAAAGCAAGCAGGAGGTGGATACTTCTAGATGGAGGGACTTAAGAGACATAATCAAATGCATCAGACGGTTCTTATTTGGATCCTAATTTGAACAAATCCATAGTAAAAAAGATACAGGTGGAAGACTTGGGGAAAATTGAAAAATCCATGGGGTGTTAGATAGTAAATAATGGCTGTTTGATAGCTATGATAATGATACTGTGGTTTAGCAAAAAAAAGTCCTGGTATTCTTAGAGATGTATACTTAACTCTAGAGGGGTCAGAGTCTTGATATTGTTAATTGCCTTTAAAACACAGGTCCTGGGAATTCTCCACCATCACGCTGTGTGTAGCCGACTCCATTTCTGGCTGTGTCTTCTCACACGACTTTCAGGGTCATGTGATTCCTGGCCAAGAAATAAAAGCAAAATCGCCCCATACCCCAATGGATTTGGATAAAACTGGTAATAAAATCAGATACAATTCCAAGAGAAGACACTGGGTCTGTAAGGAGTTGCATACAAGAGCGCACACTTACTGTGCTGTGTCACCATCTTACCATATCACGTGGAAGCTGCCAGCATTCTCTGGGCAGTTGGACATGTTTTATTGGGAAAATGTTTTTTTCTCTTCTTTCTTTATGTGCTCTGCGCTGGTAGATTGGTTCAGTGATGGATATGAGAGATGCTGTGTTGAGAAAAAAATAAAACTACTTCAGCAAAAATAAAAAAGTTGAAATAAGTGCAACCAAAAAAGTTAGTATTTTTTAAACCTGTTTGTTAGAAAATTTTCTTTCCTTTTTTTTTTTTTTTTTCTGAAACAGAGTTTCACTCGGTTGTCCAGGCTACAGTGCTGTGGCATCACATAGATCAAGCAATATCAGACTCCTGGTTTCAGGTGGTCATCCTGCCTCAGCTTTCCAAGGAGCTGGGACTGCAGGTGCCTGCCACAACACCTGGCTATTTTTTAGAGACACGGTCTCACTCTTGCTCGGGCTAGTCTTGAACTCTTGAGCTCAAGTGATACACCCACCTTAGCCTCCCAGAGTGTTAGGATTACAGACGAGAGGTGACACACCCAGCCAGAACATTTTCTTAGTAAAAAGACTAAAAGTAGAAAAAATTAAGAGTTTCAGTATAGTAGAAGATAACTGAAAAGGTCAGAGTTTAAATCTGCAGTGGAGGAATTGGCCCAAAGAACAGAGAGGTTGGTCCCATTAGGAGAAGGGAAGGAGAGCGTGATCCTCTGACCCTTGTGAGTCCCTGTGTCTTGCAGTGGGAAATGTAAGTTTCACCTTTGATGGCTTCTGCTCCCCTGTGATACGGAAGGCAGAGTCATCTGCTGCCAGGGGGTGGTGAGAAGGTCAGAAGACTAGAAAGAGCGCAAAGGCGCAGGCACTGTTGATACCAGGAGTGGAAACACGACTGAAGATGCACAGTGTTGCCAGGCACCGCTGGGCCCAGCTGAGTTGGTGATAGGAATTTATGGTAGAGCTGGCAGGCCCCATCGTTGATCCACTTGAGTAGCTGAGTTCACCCAAGGGTGTGACTTTGTTGAGTGTGACAAGATAGAAGGGGGGTGCAGGGCTTGGGTATTGGTGAAATTCTTTTTTTTGCTTTAGAGAAGAGTCTAACTTTATCACCCTCAGTAGAGTGCTGTGTTGTCACAGCTCACAGCAACCTCAAACCTCAGCCTCCCAAGTAGCTGGGACTGCAGGCGCCGGGCTCAAGTGATTCTCTTGCCTCAGCCTCCCAAGTACCTGGGACTATAGGTGCCTGCCACAACACCCAGCTATTGTAGAGACAGGTCTCGCTCTTGCTCAGGCTGTCCACCTACCTCCGCCTCCCAGAGTGCTGGGATTATAGACGTGAGCCACTATTCCCGGCTGTTGGTGAAATTCTTGATGAAATGCTGGACCTGGAATGTATTCTGGATGAGAAAGGACATGCTGCCACCTCACTGTTTCCCACATTGGCCTTCTCGTCTTTTTTCCTGTGACCCTCAGCCCTGTCAAGGACTGCAGAGGGCCTGGAATTTTTACTTACGTTAAAGCTAATCAGTTAACCTGTCAGTCTTTCGTGGCTAATGGTGGAAGTCGTGAGACTCTTTGGTAAAGATTTTATTGCAGCACAGCAGGTAGCAGGGCCTGATGCTGGTTTGGCTCCTATACTCCTAGTTCCCAGGAGGTGACACAGCATCCTTTGTGTCACAGCCGGAGACAGTAAGCTTGGGGACTTACCACGTTTATGGTAAGCAGAAGTGAGCCCTCTCTGTCTCGTGGGAGATACTGTCTTATCCCTCAGGGTTGCTCCTGTTAAACTGAGCCCTGAGAGATGGCCCAGGTGAGGCCTCTAGGGCCTTGTGTTCTTGGCACGCCTGGCAGGCGTGTAAAGGAGCGCTTGGTGCCATGCAGACTTCCTCTCCCCGGAGTCCCTCATCCATGGAGCAGTGGTGGGAAAGGGGATCGCTTTGTCTTTGCCATTTCTATGCATAGTAGCTGCATCCACTTGGGCACTCATCCTGGAAAGTCTCACTCAGTTGGCACAGGCCATGATTTGTCCCAAGTAACTCCTGTTGTAGCTAGCACCTGCTTTAGAGACTCACCTGATTGTGGCATGGCTTTGGGGTAGGGCAGCAGTAAGGGTGGGTACCAGGTCGTTCTGAATGCACTTAAAAATTCTGAGACCCTTTAGGGCTCTGTCCAGGTAGTAGGCCCTAAGCTAGTACTGCTTGCTCAGGGTATTTTAGAATCAAGAAATAAAGAGGTGTCAAAATCAATTAGAGTTCCTAGGAATTTTGGGCCAGGGATATCAAGGGCACTAGGGTTGTGACAGTAATAGTTGCAGACCAGTGGGTGAGGGGTTAGGGACATGTGAGAACAAACCGTCCCTGACCACCCCCCCCCCCCCAGTTGATATGTGACTGAAGAACTTGGGTGTCAGTTATCATCCGCTTGTTTTAGTTTTTTTGTGTGTATGATTTTTTTTTGAGACAGAGCCTTAAGCTGTCACCCTGGATAGTGTGCCATGGCATCACAGCTCACAGCAACCTCCAATTCCTGGACTCAAGCGAGTCTCTTGCTTCCGCCTCCCAAGTAATTGGGACTACAGGCGCCCGCCACAACACCCAGCCATTTTTTGGTTGCAGCCGTCATTGTTGTTTGGCGGGCCCGGGGCTGGATTCGAACCCTCCAGCTCAGGTGTACGTAGCTGGCGCCTTAGCCTGTTGAGCCACAGGTGCCGAGCCTGTGTGTATAATTTTATTACTTTATTTGATGTGTCTGATAATCACCAGTTAGTTTTCTTTTTTTTTGAGACAGAGCCTCAAGCTGTCACCCTGGATAGAGTGCTGTGGCATCACAGCTCACAGCAACCTCCAATTCCTGGGCTCCAGCGAGTCTCCTACCTCCACCTCCCAAGTAGCTGGGACTGCAGGCGCCCGCCACAACGCCCGGCCATTTTTTGGTTGCAGCCGTAGTTGTTTGGCAGGGCGGGGCTGGATTCGAACCCGCCAGCTCAGGTGTATGTGGCTGGCGCCTTAGCTCGTTGAGCCACAGGCGCCAGCCCACCAATTAGTTTTCATCCACATTGATTGTAGATTTTTGAAAGTGGTAACAGGTACATAGATAACCAAAGCATAGAGCTTGTTAGGTGAATCTTCATTATGATTTCTGGACAACCACACACAGATATGGTATAGGATAGTCCTTATGTTTTTGGCCCAGATGGCTTTGTTGAGCCTGGCGTCAGTGCGCACCTCTGGAAACCGCATATCCTTTATGGCAGATTTCTGGATCTCTCTGTGTGCTCGAGGGGCATGCTTCCCTAAACCCACTCCACAGATGCGCATGTGAATGTTGATGGTGTGTTCTCTAGTCACCACATCTTTGATGGCAGAATGGCTCTTCTTCTTGACACCCTTCCTTGTGGGAGCCATTCTGCCAGGCCCAAGATGGAAAGGAAGCAGTTATCAGTTTGGAATAATGATACTCCAGGTGCAGTGGCTCATGCCTGTAATCCTGGCACATTAGGAGGCCAAGGCATGAGGATCGCCTGAGCTCTGGAGTTGGAGGCCAGAATGATCCTGCAGACTGGCGGTTTATAATGTCACAAGATGAATTTAAAGTTAATTCTGAAATAACAGATCTTTTTTACCATAGTTGATGTGAACAAAAGGATATACACCTTACATTCTCTTTTGTGGGAATTTGGAGTTGTGACAATCATTTTGGGCTATAATCTTGAGATAAAAAGATATAAAGTTGGCTCTCATTTTTGAGAAGCAGAGAAAGTGATTCTGTAGAAAGGAAAAACAAACCACATATGAAGAGAAAAAGAAGACCGAGAAACACCACTCCCAGTTTGTAGCCCCTAATGTCTTCCTATAGTAGTAATATTCTTGGGTTTTGGTTCTGGGCATCATACTTAATTCTCAGATTGAATTTTCTTTTATTTATTTATTTTTGGACAGAGTCTCACTTTGTCATCCTCAGTAGAGCGCTGTGACATCATAGCTCACAGCAACCTTAAACTCTTGGGCTCAAGTGATCCTCTTGCCTTGGCCTCCCGAGTAGTCCTGCCATAACACCTGTCTAGTTTTAGAGACCTGGTCTTGCACTTGCTCAGGCTGGTCTCAAACTCATGAGCTCAGGCAATCCACCTGCCTCACCTGGGACTCCAGGCTTGAACTACCCTGCCTGGCCTTTCCTTTATTTCTTAAGCGATTTTAGGTTAGTTTACTTAGAAGAGACCAATAAAGCAAGCAAAGACCTTCCCCCACAGAGCTTTCCTTTCACCAGGAATGGTGTTGAGCCTCATAGTGAAGGAGAAGACAGGCTATAGGGTACATCCTGACATGGGGATGACTTGGGGGTGTGGCAGGGTTCAGTTTGAGGTGTCTGTTCAGACAAGAGGTGCCCTCTGAACAAATGCAAAGTATTTCTTAGTAGACCCTATTGTCATACGGATACCCCGTAATGCTGTCTTGAATGTTGCAACTCAGGAAGTCCTGTGTCTTCCATCCTGTGATCACATTCTTGCATAAAATACTTCCATACATAATCTGGACCTATGTTTACACAGTAGCTTTAAATTCTAGTCAATTACTATACATAGTCTAATAGTCTAGTCAATTACTATCACACTTAAGTTTCAGAAAAACCAAAAAGAAGTTAATATGTCAGTATTTTAAAAGTAGATTAAGATGTGAATGGAGGACTGAATCTTTTTCTTTTTAAAAAGTTTCTCCCCCCTCTTCTGTTTTTTTAACAGCTGCTTTTGCTTGTTAATTCCTGAGGGAAACAGATTCAAAAGATGAGTGAACTGGAACAGTTGAGGCAGGAAGCAGAGCAACTGAGGAATCAGATCCAGGTAAAAATTTCTATTTTAAAATTTTAACACTTTTACTGAATATTAGCAATGTACAAAATTTGCTTGCTTTTGGGTCTACATATGTTAAGTAATAAATCAGGCTAGAAATGGTCCTTTTCCCCCTTACCTGTGGACTAAAAGCTAAAGTCTCTTTGTGTCATCCTGCCGCTAAAGAAAGTGCCACAATCTTACCTAACAGGTGCCGATGCAGGGGATGGCCTTTACTACCCTGGGCAGTTAAGAGTGTATTTGTAATCTCAGTTGAAAGACAAATGTAATTCTCTTCTTTTCTAAAAAAAAATATCATAGGTACATAAAAGTTGTGTATCTTTATAGGATACACGTATACAATGGGAATTAATCATATCAGGGTAACTAGAGTAGCCATCACCTCAAGCATTTATTTCTTTGCATTAAGAACAGTCCAATTCCACTCTTTAGTTGTTTTAAACTATACCCGAATCTGCTGCTGTCACATGTAGGTCACTTTGTTGTGCTATCAAATATTTCTCATTCTAACTAAGTTATTTTTGTATCATTAACCATCCCCCATAATTCTCTTCTTATTCACGTGCATGGAAGCATAGACTTTTGGTGCAATACAGTGAGGTTGGTAGTAGGAAATTGTAATACGCTAAGAAAGTATTAGTCTCTACAACAGATTGCAGAACAACATAAAAAATTATTAGTGGAAAAATCAAGACATATCTAACATCTTTACTTTTGGAGATCAACTCAAAGCAGTAAGGAGGATAGGAAACAAGCTTTAACTTAGAACTGTAGCATGGGGAGGATTAGCCAAATGCAGTGAAGCAGCTGAGTCCTGGAGGCTCTGAGAGGAGGCGCCTCCAGTTACAAATCTCACTCCAAGTAGGGAGCATTCTCTGGGGACTGCACCAATAATCCCTTCTTTGGAACAATGGAAATCAGATGCTTCCCTGGACTTCGTTAGCACTGAGGGGCATCAACGAAGGCAGAGCTAAAATGAAAGGATGTAGGCCTGCCCTCTTGTAGGAAGCCTGCTGGTGAGCAGGGTGGGGGAAAGAAACTCTGAAACTTCCCCAGGGCAAAGTAAAGGCTGAGACAACTTATGAGTACAAGCAGGGAGACTCTCTGATAACTTGGAACACATCTATGGCCTTTCTCAATATGAACCTTGTGTGATAATATTTCAGAATTTGTCTAATTTAAAAAATGAATAAAATTGGGAGGCGCCTTTGGCTCAAAGGAGTGGGGCGCTGGCCCCATATACCAGAGGTGGCGGGTTCAAACCCAGCCCCAGCCAAAATCTGCAAAAAAAAAAAAGAATAAAATCTATGCAGATATTACAAGAAGGGATCAGGAAAAACAAGAGACAATTGAGAATATACACCAGAAAAGTTTTGGTTCTCTGTGAAGTCATCACCAGACTTATTGCCAGGAAATCAAGGAACTCAGTGATTTAGGTGGGATTAAGACTTCTGAGTTGACACATTAGGTGTCTGAACAAAGCTTTAAAAACAAAGGAGAGATTTATCTTGCCTGGATGATCAGAGGAGGCTTCGTAGGCTAGGCTCTCAATTAGATGTCCCTGCCACCACCAGAATGAATTATCCACCATCTCTACTTGTTATCACTTACTCTGCACGCTCGACAGGAGAATGATTGGCTAAACTTGTGGTCAGATGCCATCTCATTTATCCTCACAGCACCCCTGTGACGTCAATGGTGCCGTTGAGGAATCCGAGGCTCTGAGATTCAATAACTTGCCAAGGTTACATAACAGGTAAACAGTAGATCCAAGGTTCAGACAGGGTATATTTCAGTTTTACGCCTGCGCTCGTGAAACTGACTGGACTGCTGCCCATCCTTGCCCCTTAGCATCCCTCCCCACACCTGTGCTGGGCAGTACTGACCTGGTCGCCATTCCCCAAATGCGCGAGACTCTGTCCTGCCTCACTGCCTTTGATCGGATGGATTCCTCTGCCTGGAATTGTACCCCCTCTGGTGCAGAATCTACCCTCTGAGTCCTAATCTTCCGTGAGTCCTCCACTTGGATTTATTGTTTCTTTTACTGGAAGGCAGCACGGCTTGGTGGGACGTGCGTGGACTCCACCTTTTCATTACTTTGTGGCCATGGGCAAGTTTCTTCACGTTTTTGATGATCAGTTATCTTTGCTGTGAAGCAAGAGTATGGATGTTCACTTTATATCTGCACAGAGGATTAAATGAAATAACATACAAGCATAAGGGCTTAGTCTAAAGCTCTAGGGGCAGTTCAGCACCGTAGACTCTGTTACAGGGCCGAATATGGTTTGTCTGTATTGTAGTTCCTTGTGCACTTTTCCCCCAAATACTTGTGCTTGAATGGCAAATTTTGTGTCTCACAGCATCCCAAGCACAATGCCATGGGCACAGGTGCTTACTGAGTTATCTCCCCCTGTGATTTCAAGTAACCACATGTCTGTAAAATACTACACACTTCTCTTCTCATTTTAATCATGTCAGACTTTTCAGAACCCTCCCTGCCTTCTTTCCTTCCTTTTCTCTTCCATTCCAGAAACATAATCTAACTATATTTTTTATCTCACTACGGTGTAAATATTAATCTATGGCATAGTAGAAATGATGTTATTTGGTTTAATGGATGATTTGTTTTAAATTCAAAATAGAAAACTAATTCCCTGGCAGTCTAGTAGTTAGGAAAAAGAAAAAAACATGGAGAAAGAATTTTAAATTCAAGTAGAGAAAACATAGATTTTGTTTTATAATCATTACATCCTTGATTTGTAATCATTACATCATTGATTTGGAATAAGAAATACATCATTTTGGGTGGCACCTGTGGCTCATATACTCAGAGGCAGTACAATTCCAGTGCGCTGGCCCCATATACTCAGGGTGGTGGGTTCAAACCCGGCCCCAGCCAAACTGCAACAAAAAATAGCTGGGCATTGTGGCAGGCGCCTGTAGTCCCAGCTACTCGGGAGGCTGAGGCTAGAGAGTTGCCTACTCCCAGGAGTTGGAGGTTGCTGTGAGCTGTGTGACGCCACCGCACTCTACTGAGGGCAATAAAGTGAGACTCTGTCTCTTAAAAAAAAGAAAGAAAGAAAAGAAATACATCATTTTTCTTTTGAACAAAGATGTTAATATCAGATCTGGTGTTTGTAGTGGACAGTATGGAATTTTACCTTTTATTGGGAATACTTCTATTATATTCAGTTTTGTAATGGATAATACTGTTCATAAGAGTAAGTTCTTTTCAGTGTCTTTTCAGAATCTTTGCATAATGTAAATTTGCAAATAACCTCTGCTAAGATTCTTGTGGAATTCTTGTATTCCAACATGATCTTTTAATTTTTGCTACCAATTTTCACCGTAGTTCAGTAATTTCCATTTATAAGTTTTTAAATTGTATCAGTAACGTAAGTTCTATGAGGGCATTGTTTTTTTATTTGTCTACTAATGTATCCGTAGTGCCTAGAACACAGCCTGACACATAGTGTTCAACTGATTTTTCTATCAAATGACTAAATCCAAAAGGATGGTCTAAACAATGATAGTTCATTTTCATAAAGCTTGAAATTGGAGAACCTTTTTTAGAATTTAATCTCCAGCTTCACCATTTCTGGAACGTGGCTCAGGCCATCGCTGTCATTTCTGGAAATTCTTTTCTTTGTAGGAAAGTGGGCTAAATGATTCCTTGCCAAATGAGGTCTCTAAACTCACAATTTGGCTAAGAATGAGAGAATTAAATCATATGTTTGTGAAACTTCTTGTGAACACCCTTACATAAAAATATTCTGTTTATAAATAGGTTGAAAGGACAGCCAAAAGGATCATGTCTTCAATCCAGTCTGTGCTATGAGTTGAGCCAGGCATTTTTTTCTTGGCCAACTGGAACAAGTTGTTCACTTGGAACATTTATTCAACAAATATTGTGTGCCTTCTCTTTTCCCAGGGTGTAGAGTACTGTACTAAGCATTGTAGAGAAAAACAGAGTTAAAGAGGATACTACCTTAATCTTTGAGGAAAAAAATTTTTAAGCCTAACAGGAAGGATTAATTATACTTCTGTTTTTTCCATTGTATTTGAATTCTCTAGTTTTTTAATAACTCATAAATTTGGCTTAAAATGTTTTGTTGTCCCTTGGTGCCTGTGGCTCAAGCAGCTAAGGCACCAGCCACATACACTTGAGCTGGCAGGTTCGAATCCAGCCTGGGCCCGCCAAACAACAATGACGGCTACAACCAAAAAATGGCCAGGTGTTGTGGTGGGTGCCTGTAGTCCCAGCTACTTGGGAGGTGGAGGCAAGAGACTCGCTTGAGCCTAGGAATTGGAGGTTGCTGTGAACTGTGATGCCACAGCACTCTATCCAGGGTGACAGCTTGAGGCTCTGTCTCAAAAAAAAAAAAGTTTTGTTGCTTATTAAATGTTCTTTTTGTCTTTTCTTATTTTATATTAGTTTCTGTTTCCCTTTCTTTTGATAACTCTTTAGTTTGCATAAAAATTTCAAGTTTTTTTGAAAGACTACTTACATATAGGCAATCTCTTATTAAAAAAAGATGCCACCCAATATAAATTATTGCCAATTAAAAAAAATTTTTTTTTCTGAGATATCTTTTTTTACACATTGGATCTAAAATATTGTCTTTTAATAGCATCTGTAAACAAAGTATTTGCAAAGCATTTTCAAGAAGTGTTTTGTATTTTTTTTAGTATTTCTGAAATAACTTGGAGTATACTATAAATATCCTTCTTCTTATAAATTTTATAGGTAAGTATCACCTCAACTTTTAGATACAGGAACAAATAGAAGGGAACTCAGAACTCTTGCTTCCTGCTCAGGCTCAGTAAACAAATGCAACTCTGAATGGTATGGACTTACTAAATCAACGGAGGATGCAATTTTTTTTATCATAAACCAAAGAAAAAAGCCCCAAAAGTGTAGTTGGACAATGGAATTGAATTGAGAATCCATAAATAAATCCATATTTCTATGGTCAGTTGATTTTCATCAAGGGTTAAAAAGGTTATCTGATAGGGAAAAGTTGTCTTTTCAACAAATGGTATTGGGACAACTTTTTTTTTTTGGCTGTTTTTGGCCAGGGCCAGGTTTGAACCTGCCATCTTTGGTGTATGGGGCTGGCACCCTTCTCCTTTGAGCCACAGGCGCTGCCCTATTGGGATAACTTTTCCACATGCAAAACAATGAATCTGGACTCCCTACCTCATACCATATATAAAAATTAACTCAAAATGGGACATAGATGTGCTGTTTAAAAGTGTAACATTTCTGGAAGTAAATATAGATGTAAATCATCTTCACAACATTGGATTAGGCAATAGTTAACTATGATGCTGAAAATAGAGGCACCAAAAGATAAATTTGACTTTATCAGAACTAAAAATGTGTGTGTCAAAAGACACCATCGAGAAAATAAAAAGACAGCCAACAAAATTGGAGGAAAAAATTGCAAATCATATAAGCATTTTAGTATCTATTATATATTTCTACATCTGAGCAATAAAAAGACAACCCCATTTAAATATAGGCGAAGCCTTTGAACAGACATTCTGCCAAAGAAGATGTGTGTGTATAGCCAGTAAGCGCATGAAAAGATGCTCAACATCATTAACGACCCGGGAGACACAAGTCAAAACCATAATGAGATACCAACTCACACCAAGATGTTTGTAATAATAATGAAAACAATGATTGGCAAGAACAGGTGTCAGTGGGGATGCAAAGAAATTGCAACCCTCATGCATGGTGGGTGGGAATGTAAAGATGATACAGCTGGTGTGAAAAACACTTTGGTAGCTCCTCAGAAGGTTAAACAGAGCTGGGTGTGGTGGCTCACGCCTGTAATCCTAACACTCTGGGAAGCTGAGGTGGGTAGATGGCTTGAACTCAAGAGTTCAAGACCAGCCTGAGCAAGAGAGAGACCCATCTCCACTAAAAATGTATATTATGGTGGGCGCCTATAGTCCCAACTACTTGGGAGGCTGAGGCAAGAGAATTGCTTGAGCCCAAGAGTTTGAGGTTGCTGTGAGCTGTGAGGCCACAGCACTCTACCAAGGGTGACATAGTCAGACTCAGTCTCAAAAAAAAAAAAAAAAGTTAAACAGAGTTACCATCTCACTTATCAATTCCACACCTAAGTATATGTGCCCAAGAGACTTGAAAACACCAAAACCTTATATGCAGATGTTCACAGTATCCATCATTATTTCTAATAGCCATCATGTGGAAGCAAGCTAAGTGTCTATCATTTTTTATTAATGGATAAACAAAATGTGGTAGTATAGCCACAGGGTGAAATGTTCAGCCATAAAAAGGAATGAAGTAATGATGGGAGCTACAACACAGGTGAATCTTGAGAGCATTATGCTGGAGTGAAAGAAGCCAGACACACACATGGCCATGTATTGTATGATTCCATTTATGTGAAATGTCCGGGGTAGGCAAATCCGTACAGAAGGAGAGTAAGTTAGTGATTGCTGATGGCTGGGGGAGGAAAAGGAATTGGGAATGTGAGGTTTCTTTTTGGAGTGGTGGATTATTCTGGAATTAGTGGTGATGATAACACAACATAGCGAATATTTCTTTCTTTCTTTCTTTCTTTTTTTTTTGCAGTTTTTGGCCGGGGCTGGTTTTGAAACCGGCCCCTGTGGCATATGGGGCCAGCGCCCTGTTCTTTTGAGCCACAGGCACCACCCATAGTGAATATTTTTAAACCACTCTATCGTGCATCTTAAAATGGTTCAAATGGCCAGGTGTGGTGGCTCACACCTGTAATCCTAGCACTCTGGTAGGCCAAGGTGAGTAGATTGCCTGAGTTCAGGAGTTCGAGACCAGCCTGAGCAAGACTGATACCCTGTCTCTAAAAATAGCTGGGTGTTGGCTCGGTGCCCGTAGCACAGTGGTAACAGTACCAGCCACATGCACCGAGGGTAGCTAGTTCAAACCCCACCTGGGCCAGCTGAACAACAATGACAACTGTAACAAGAAATAGCCAGGCGTTGTGGTGGGTGCCTATAGTCCCAGCTACTTGGGAGGCTGAGGCAAGAGAATCGCTTAAGCCCAGGAGGTTGAGGTTGCTGTGAGCTGTGACGTCACCGCACTGTACTGAGGGTGACACAATGAGACGCTGTCTCGAAAAATAAAAAAATAGCCAGGTATTATGGCAGGTACCTGTACTTCCAGCCACTGAGGAGGCTGAGGTAAGAGGATTACTTGAGCACAAGAGTTTGAGGTTGCTGTGAGCTGTGACGCCGTGGCACTCTACCAAGGGCAACAAAGTGAGATTTTCTGTCTCCAAAAAAAAAAAAAAAACCCCAAAACAAAATTCTTTATTATGAGCTATAGTTCTGTTTCTTTTTAAAAAATTAGTCATATCTGGAGGCTCATCTAAACATGTTATGCTCATCTTTCTTTACTTACAGGATGCTAGGAAAGCGTGTAATGATGCAACGCTTGGTCAGGTAAAGGTTTTCTTTTTCTTTATTTCATTTTAGTAACTCAGATAAAATAACACTGAAACAAATGGTATTCACATTCCTTTTATTAGTACTTAATTGAAAAAAATCAAATGAATATCTTCAATAAAAACACTTTGGAATTTGCCAAATGCTGTGCAGGACAAGTGGTTTCTAAGACGTAGAGTTAAAATAGAAGTCTTTGGAAAAATACATGGCATGTTATAGGTTTTCAGTAGTTTCTGAATGTTTCTGGTATACTGTGATAAAGCATTCTTTTTCTTATAAAAGCCTTTAGGAAGGTTTCATGTTTATTTAATATTGATCATTTTTATTAAGGCAATATTTTATGTACTCTACAAATATAAAACCAGCTTTCTTATAGACAAAATTATGTTTTACTCTTTAATCATGTGCTACTAGATTTTTATTTGTGGCGTTTTTTTTACTCAAGTTTAGAGGTATAGCTATTGTTTTTAGTTAATAGTCTTCAGAAGGTATTCTTACCTGAAATAGCTCTTAGGATTATTTTAAATAAATCATAACTTTTTATGAACGTATTGATCCCGTAACAACTCTGTGGAATTAAATTACCTTCAATTACTGTAAATGTACTAAATGTTTCCTTTTTTTGCCTTCTAATTGTTTCTAGTTTACCTTCTGAACTGTGTCTAAGGTAAAAAATAACATTTTTGTCACTTTCTAAAGATCACATCAAATATGGACTCTGTGGGCCGAATACAGATGCGGACGAGGCGAACCCTGAGGGGCCACCTTGCCAAAATCTACGCCATGCACTGGGGGTACGATTCCAGGTCTGTGCTTGTCCTCTCTAGGTTGTCAGCAGATTCACTGTCATTATGAATCGTCATTTGCGTTTTCTGTTTTAAAACAAATTATGAAGTGTTTGTACAAAGTGTATCTGTTTTAAACCCATTGCTTTCACTAAGAACGTTCATTGGCACTTTAAAGGTTTAATTAATATGGAAAATAAATTTACCTCTCAAAAATAACCTTTTGATATTTTTTATCCTCTTTAGAAGAGGATTTCTCTTCCTTGCACTGAGATACTATATTTTGTTTGTGAAAACACCAAAAGCAGTTTTATTGTACATTCACCTTGAAATCTTAATAAGAAGATATTTATTGAACACCTTCTGTGTACAAGTTATTGGATATTGCTGTAATATCCATAACATAATTCACAAACCATGGAGTTACGTGAAATAAGGATATTCCCATTGATCCATCTTTTATTCTCCCAACTTCAGCATGGAAATGCATGTGCTTAAATTTTAAAGGGCACTTCTGCATGTGTGTGTTCCCATGCGCACGTGGCTGCCACCTGCAGTTAGAGGGTTTAGGTCTACAGTCACTGTTTTCATTGGTTACAGTGTAGCCTGGGCTTTTTCTAGAGCGTCTGACAGTAGCAGGTCTGCCTGTTGCCACTGTGATTAGTTTATTTAATTTGGTTAAGAAATTACTTTTTAATAGAAGTTGCATGTTTATTCTCTTCTTCCATGAGACATTAAAATTGTAAAATAAGACTAGGTGAAATGGCTCACTCTTAATAATCCTGGCACTCTTGGAGGCCAAGGCTGGTGGATTGCCTGAGCTCATGAGTTTGAAACCAAAGCAAGAGCAAGATTAGCCAGGCATTGCGTGGGGCACCTGTAGTCCCAGCTACTAGGGAGGCTGAGGCAGGAAAATCACTTAAGCTAGCAGTTCTCAACCTGTGGGTCTGTACTAAAGGGCTGCGGCATTAGGAAGGTTGAGAACCACTAACTTAAGCCAAGAATTTGAGGTTGCTGTGAGCTATGATACCACAGCATTCTACCCAGGGAAGCAGAGTGAGATTCTATCATAAAAAATAAAAATTAAGAAATTAAAAAATGAAATAAAATTGTAGAATAGAGGAAGGATCATTTTTTGCTATCAGATGTCAGTGGAATACTTGATTATGAACATGTGCCTCTCCAGAGGGGGATAATTATAGTCCTTTAATTCTATAATCGACAACTGACATAAATAGGGCAAATATTTTATTCTTTTCTTAAAGAACTTTAAGATAAGATTAACTTACCTAGTGATACAGCAAGCTTTTAACTCAAAATACAATAATTTGAAACAGCGTTAGTGGTTCTTGCTTTCCTTAAAAATTTACTCAAGACTGTTAATCTTCATTACGAAACAAGACCATCATGTAGGCCCCTATCTCACACTGTCTTCTACTCATTCTGATTACCAGCTCATTATTTAGTGTTATTCTCTGCTCATGTTATAATGATCTCAATTGATTTTTTGTTTTGTTTTATTTGAGACAGAGTCTCAAGCTGTTGCCCTGGGTAGAGTGCTGTGATGTCACAGCTCACAGTAACTTCAAACTCTTGGGCTTAACAATTTTCTTGCCTCAGCCTCCCAAGTAGCTGGGACTACAGGTGCATGCCACAACACCTGGCTATTTTTCTGTTGCAGTTACCATTGTTGTTTAGCTGGCCTGGGCCAGATTTGAACTGGCCAGCCTCGGTGTATGTGGCTGGCGCCCTACCCACTGAGCTACAGGTGCCGCCATGCCAATTGTCTTTTAAGGAATTTTCTGTAGGTTCCATCCCATACTTCACTCTCAGGTCTTTTGTAAAAACTTACACCAGTTGATACGTAAGAACCTGATAATGTTTTTTACCTATAGGGGAGGGGACTAGGAGGTTGGGGGTGGGCCTGGAAAGATGATTTTTTCACTGTATATATCCTTTTGTATCTTTTGAATTTTATACCGTGGTGAAGACTAAAAATTCCAAACAAAACTAAAAAGTTCATTGGCTGATAACCACTGAGGCAAAAGTTGAGGTTCAAGCCCAGTCTGTTTTTCTCAATTTACTTTTTTCTCACAAATTCCATGTGACTGAAAGACTCACAGTTCCCGAAACACCCATTGTGTTTTTCTACCTCCTGTTGTCAGTCATATTTCACTTCCTCTTAAAATGTAGACGTTCCCCTATTTTTAGCTCTCAAAATTCCATGTTTTAAGACACATTCTCTTTTGATTAACTCAGCAGTTATTTGTTCCCCCTCTTATTTTACACCATTCTCCTAACACTTTCACTTACTTGAATTGTTATAAATATGAGTAAATGTCTTATGTTTCCCAGATGGTAGAGGGCTCAAGAACAGGAGCGATTTAGTATATCCTGCATTATACCCCTGATACATGAAATAGACTGCTAGGCTTATAGGTACTTTACTGACATTAAATTTAAGTCAGTAAATACTAAGTCAGGTAATATCTACCAAACTCTAGAATCATAACGAAGATGTCCCTGTTAAAAATCTGAATCTTAGGGTAGCACCTATGGCTCAGTGAGTAGGGCGCCGGCCCCATATACCGAAGGTGGCAGGTTCAAACCCAGCCTCGGCCGAACTGCAAAACAGAAAAATAGCCAGGTGTTGTGGGGGGCGCCTGTAGTCCCAGCTACTCGGGAGGCTGAGGCAAGAGAATCGCCTAAGCCCAGGAGCTGGAGGTTGCTATGAGCTGTGTGACGCCACGGCACTCTACCGATGACGATAAAGTGAGACTCTGTCTCTAAAAAAAAAAAAAAAAGAAGTTGAATCATAACTAGAGACCATTTTTAGTCAGTTGCTAAATTTTATGGTTTGTATAGAAAATTTTTGGCATGCAGCATAAATTTTTTAAAAGTTAGAAAAATATTTTTTGGTGTGAAGGTTTTAGAAAAATTGTATTTTTCTTTTCTGAACTATTCTACATTAATACAGTGCACAACTAAACTACTTTTTCCCTCTAAGTATCAAATTATTTTTGTGTTTGTTCCCCTAGGCTACTAGTCAGTGCTTCCCAAGATGGAAAATTAATTATTTGGGATAGCTATACAACAAATAAGGTAGACATTCTTACTCGTTCTTTTAAATAATGTTGTATTTTATTTGCTGTCCACCATTTTTTCTTTGTATTCTATTGCTTCAGTCTTCATTTGCTTCTGATATATATTCATTCTTTTTATTTTAAAATCTAGATCTTTTCCTTTGTCTTAGAGTTTGTGTTTAATAATTAGCCCTTTTTTATTTCCAGAGGCAACTACAGAAATACTGTTCAGTGTGTTTTGACTCTCATATTTGAATATCAGGAAACAGTTCCATTTCCAGATAGAAATGTTTTTTTAAAAAATCCCACTTCTTAATATGACAGTGACTCTGAGATTTGTATTTCTAATTGTGGTTGAGATAGATGGCTAGTGTGAAGCTTTTCTGCCACCCGCTGCAGGCACTGATTTGTGTTTCCGGACTGCTTAAAAGATACAGTAGATTGGAGGCAAATTACAACTTGTTTAGATCTCTTGGTGGTGAAAGGCTGTGGATTCTCTTCGTATATACACTGGAAGGAAACCCTCATTTAAAGTACTTTTATTCATGCTTTAATTCCTTAGTATTCCCATACACTTTACATTTTTCTGTCTGACCTTGTTATTGGGATAACAAGGCACCAGACAGTGGTAGATTAATGTGAAACTATCACCACAGTTTAAATGAGAACCCAGAATATGTGCCTGACAATGGAAGGATGGTGATGTCATCCCATGGGAGAACCATTTTAATCAGCTCTGATACTTGCTAATTACTTCCTTTTTTCTTGTTTATTCAGTGTTAGGTTGGAGGAAACTCCTCATTTGATCAGTACCACAAAAACAAAGAATTTTATTAAAATCTTTAACATTGTATACTTAATGTTTCAAATACCTGTATTGTCATTAAGATATCTTCACCATCATTTGCTTCTATTAAAAGGATGATTCTTGGCTCAGCGCCTATGGCTCAAGCGGCTAAGACACCAGCCATGTACCCCTGAGTTGGCAGGTTCAAATCCAGCCCCTGCCTGCCAAACCACAACGATGGCTGCAACCAAAAAAAAAAAAAAATGGCCGGGCGTTGTGGTGGGTGCCTGTGGTCCCAGCTACTTGGGAGGCAGAGGCATGAAACTCACTTGAGCCCAGGAATTGGAGGTTGCTGTGAGCTGTGATGCCACAGCACTCTATCCAGGATGACAGCTTGAGACTCTGTCTCAAAAAAAAAGAAGGATCATTCTTAAGAAGAGGACTTTCTCACTCTGAATGATTTGACTATTCAGAAAAAATGATAGGGATTTTTATGTGCATTCGAATTTTATTTTTCCCTGTTAACCTTTTCAAGCCATCACATTTTTTATTTCATTTGGGTTATTTTTCTTAGATTATATGATTTTTAGTAATATTTACTGTAAGTAGGTCTACAGAATCAATGTCTGCTTTTCAGATCTCTCTTTAGTGACAGTTGCTTGTGTTGGGTTTGTCCTGCAGATGCATGCAATTCCTCTGAGGTCCTCCTGGGTGATGACTTGCGCCTATGCTCCTTCTGGTAATTATGTTGCATGTGGAGGCTTGGACAACATCTGCTCCATATATAACTTAAAGACCAGGGAGGGAAATGTGCGCGTGAGCCGAGAGCTGCCGGGGCACACAGGTGAGCTTCGTGCCTTACTGTTCTTTAGTGAAGGAGTCAAACCCTGTTCCTGCTGTAGACTGCTGGTAAAGGACAAGTGCAAACTGTGCTCAGCTGACTAAAGGGTCAGATGAGAGGAGAAATTACCATGAATTAGGGAAATGTTAGCTTTTTATAATCATATGTGCAATGACCATACTTTTATTTTTCTTTCAAAAATAGCTGGGGTTTTTTTGTTGTTGTTATTTTTTTTTTTTTGAGACAGAGCCTGACTCTGTTGCCCTGAGTAGAGTGTGCTGGCGTCTCAAACTCTTGGGCTCAAGCGATCCTCTTGCCTCAGCCTTCCGAGTAGCTAGGAGCTGTACTGCAACAAATTCAAACTAACAGAAGATACAAAAAGAAAGCAAATATAATCTTTTCTATTTTCTGCCACCCTATAACAGTTATGGGCTTATGGCATCTGTACTCGATTATATAATCGAGAATGTGCACTGAGGTGCCTTCCTGGCGTTGCTCACTGCGACGGTGTGTTGCTTGTGTGTACCATCCTGGAGTAGTGCAGCATCCATTAGCAGTGGTAGTTAGGATTTATTTTCTGTCTTGCCGAACTTTTGACTGTATTATTTGACCAGGGTTTTACAGAATCTCTAGAATGGTGTTTCCCTGCCATTTCAGTATTTTGAAACACTGGTGAGTGCTAGCCATTAAATGCCACGTTTTTCACAAAGCCTTCATTGATATTCTTCTGATTGCTCACAGTATTTTAAAATTATTTCTCAAAGGTGCATAACACAGTTGGCCATCTTTCCTCATTAGATAGTTTTTTCAGGTGGCAGTGTCTTACTCAGCTTTCTAGCTTTCAGAGTGCCCAGAACAATGCCATTGACACTTGCCTAAAAAAGGTTTGTTGGTAAAGATTACTTGTAGATAGCATAGAGCTTGAAATAACTGAAAGGAAGGCTATAGATTGTACTGACAAACACTTGTTGCCTAGGTGTTACATTTTGAAGATAGAGATGTCTATTCTATATGGTAACTGAGTTATTTTATCCATGATAACCTAAAATTTGCTTCTCTCTATACTATAGGCTACTTGTCCTGCTGTCGTTTTTTAGATGACAGCCAAATTGTTACAAGTTCAGGAGATACAACTTGGTAAGTTTATTCCAGAAGAACACTGATTCTGGATTTAAAGGTGGTAATAGGAACTAATGGATAAGGAGATAAATAGTTATTAAGTATTTTTATTTATTTTTAATTGTAGTGCTTTATGGGACATCGAAACTGCCCAGCAGACCACCACGTTCAATGGGCATTCTGGAGATGTGATGAGTCTTTCTCTGAGTCCTGACATGAGAACTTTTGTGTCTGGTGCTTGCGATGCCTCTTCCAAATTGTGGGATATTCGGGATGGAATGTGTAGACAGTCTTTCACAGGACATGTCTCAGATATTAATGCTGTCAGTGTAAGTAAATAGCATCTTCAAAGAAAATGTATGAAGCCTTTAAAGTGTGAAATTCTGGGCCAAGTACGGTGGGTCATGACTGTAATCTTAGCAGTCTGGGAGGCTGAGGGAGGAGGAGCACTTGAACTCAGGCATTTGATACCAGCCTGAGCAAAAGCAAGACCTCATTTCTACTAAAAATGGAAAAATTAGCTGGGCATAGTGACAATTGCTTATTGTCCCAGCTACTTGGAAGGCTGAGGCAGGAGGAATACTTGAGCCCAGGAGTTGGAGGTTGTGAGCTAATCTGAGGCCACAGCATTCTAGCTGGGGCAGTAGAGTCAGACTCTGTCTCAATAACAACAAACTGGTTGAACTCTGTAACATGATTTTGACAACAAATTACCTTTAAGGAGTCTTATAAATAATATGGTCTTATAACATCCACTCCCCAAATAATAAGGGTTTGATTAAAAAAAAAAAAAGGCTCAATTCATAGGCCTGGGTCTTTACTTATAGGCAAACAGTAATTTTTATTTTCAAAATTAGAGACATAGATCACCTGGAGTAAACAGGTGGCTCATGTATATCCACATCAGTGAGAAAAAAGTCCTGTGTCTCTGGGGCCAAAGGGAGGAGCAACTCAAAGAGAAAACAAGGAAAAGCAGGGTGGCTGTGAATCAGAGAGAGTGCAGCTTTTGAAGTCAGCCAGACCTGGGATCTCAGCTCGGTTTTGCCAGTAGCTAGCTGTGTGACACTAGTCCATGCTTAACCTTTATGAGTCTCAAATTGCTTGGTTTTTAAAATAGGGATAATACTGGTACCTGTGGCTCAAAGGAGTAGGGCGCTGACCCCATTTGCTGGAGGAGGTGGGTTCAAACCCAGCCCCAGCCAAAAACCACAAAAAAATATATATATATAAATATATATATAGGGATAATGCTACCTATATTGAGAACCATGTGGAGACTACATAAAATTATATTTTAGATGCTCAGAAAATGGTATAAATTGTTTATAAGCTACTTCATATTTAACACAGAATAGCAATAAGAATTATAAACTAGACAAGAAATAAATTGATCAAGAAACGTTTCTTTATGAGGAAAATCAGGGGAAACATTATTGACAAACATTTTAATTTAATAATCAGAAATGCGTTCTATGTTCCCAAATAGGACGACTATATTGTGAACCAACTCTTTATCCCTTAAACTACTTTTTAGGTTTGATTTTAATCAAAATCCAGGAGCAGTTGTTTTCTTTTTTGAGGAGTATGGAGAAGAACCCTGCTTAAATGTCTATAAATGTCTTTGAAATCCAAGTGGAAAAGAAAGAGGATAGACTGATATGTAGCAGAAGAATAACAACAGTGCTTTGCTCTGCCAGAGTTACTGTCAAGTTATAATGATTAACAAGAGTGTGACATAGCTAGGACAACAGATAAAAAGAAAACTCAAAGTTAATTCTGTTCTGTATATGAGAGTTTAGTTAGTGATCACTGTAGCAACAGAATCAGTAGAGAAACAATTACTTAACAGCTGAGACCACTGCTGGAATATTTAGAAAATTAAGTTAGATTCTTACACTAAATGCTGTTTATCAAATTAAGTTCCAGATGGATACAAATTAAGATGTGAAATATGAAATTATTGAAAAAGAAACAAGAAGAAAATATAACTGAACATGTATCAGTTAATGGCCTGAGGAAGGACTTTATTCACAGAAGCAATAAAATCTCAAAAGGAAAGATGATCTTGACATTAAAATTGAAAACTTGTGATATATTTTTAAAAGTAAACAATATTAGAAGATAAATGATAATCTATAAAATAATGCTTGCAACAAATAAATTTATATTCTTCATTTATTTCTATAAACAAGAAGTTAGGTACCAATAGCCCAAGGGAGAATATATAAAGGTCATGAACAACCAATTCATAAAAGAAGTACAGATGGCCAGTAGATGTGTGAACAAATGTGATTTTTAAAAAAATTTTTTTTTTTTTTTTTTATTGTTGGGGATTCATTGAGGGTACAAGAAACCATGTTACACTGGTTGCATATGTTGGGTAAAGTCCCTCTTACAATCGTGTTTTGCCCCCAAAAGGTGTGGCACACACCAAGACCCCAAGACCCCACCCCCCTTACTCCTTCCCTCTCTCTGCTCTTCCTTTCCCTACCCCTCCCTCATTCTTCCTCTCTCTGCTCTCCC
>CAUYON010059962.1:0-29338 GCA_963573935.1 Arctocebus calabarensis | reverse complement strand
TTTGAGACAGAGCCTCAAGCTGTCACCCTGGACAGAGTGTGTGGCATCACAGCTCACAGCAACCTCCAATTCCTGGGCTCAAGTGAGTCTCCTGCCTCTGCCTCCCAAGTAGCTGGGACTACAGGCACCTGCCACAATGCCCGGCCATTTTTTGTTGCAGCCGTCATTGTTGTTTGATGGGCCCAGGCTGGATTCGAACCTGCCAGCTCAGGTGTACGTGGCTGGCACCTTAGCCTGTTGATCCACAGGCATCGAGCCTGGGGAAAGATTTTATAGAGAAGAATGCCACAGCAATTGCAAAAATAACCAAAATAAACAAATGGGACTTAACTAAACAGAAAAGTTTCTGTACAGCTAAGGAAATAACAACCAAAGCAAACAGACAACCTACACAGTGGGAAAGGATATTTGCCTATTTTGAATCAGACAAAAACTTAATAATTAAGATCTATAGAGAACTCAAATTAATCCACATGAAAAAAGCCAACAATCCCATATATCAATGAGGAAGAGAGATGAACAGAACCTTCTCTCAAGAAGACAGACGAATGGCTAGAAAACATACGAAAAAATGCTCATCATCCTTAATTATTAGACAAATGCAAATCAAAACAATGCTAAGATATTATCTAACCCCAGCGAGAATGGCCCACATCATAAAATCTCAAAACTACAGATACTGGCTTGGATGTGGAGAGAAAGGAACACTTTACATGGCTGGTGGGACTGTAAATTAATACAACCATTTTGGAAGGAAGTATGGAGAAACCTCAAAGAACTCAAGCTAGACCTCCCATTTGATCCTGCAATCCCATTACTGGGTATCTATCCAGAAGGAAAAAAAACCTTTTATCCTAAGGATACATGCACTAGACTTTATTGCAGCTCAATTTACAACCGCCAAAATGTGGAAACCGCCTAAATTCCCATCAACCCAGGAATGGATTAACAAGCTGTGGTACATGTCTAGCTATCGTAGGGTGAGATAAGGACCACCAACTCAAATTAGAATTTCAAAAAGGAGTCTTTTATTAACCATGGGGATGTCTCAGCAAAGTCTGATGCAGACAAAGTGAGAGAGCATTGAGGTGTCTGTCAGCTAAATAATCTTTAAACCCACCTATACAACCTGTAAGCTTCCCGCTTCCAGATGCCCCACCTTCTGGGGTGAATCAATGTATGTTTTCCATGTATTGATTTATGATCTCATCAATCTGTGTCTCCCTAAAATGTATAAAACCAAACTGTAACCCCTCCACCACAAGAACACGTGTATAAGGCTTCTTGGGTGTTTTTTTCTGGGTCACAGTCCTCAAATTTGAGTCAGAATAAACCTCCTTAAATTATTTTACTGAATATGGGTTCTCTTCTGTCAACATCCCCTTCAAAATATATAATAAATAATTATAAAATATCACATATACAATATAAGATACAATAGTATATGTTGTATACCATTGCCAATTTTGGTTCTCTGTCTAGGTGGTTTCATGTGGTTTCTCCTTCCCTGCAGGCAGGGGGTTTTGGGGAAAAGGTATGTATTTTTAAAATTTATCACAGCCATTGGTGCCAAATTGAAAACCAAAATTGGAAATAATATACAACACATAAAACATAGAAGCCACCTTAAAATTAAGAAAAATATACATATCTTATATGATAGAAAGTATCTTTCAGTGAGAATATGACAATAAATCAGTATTAACGTTTACTCACATATGAACGAAATAAAAATATTTTATTCTAAAATATATTTAATTGACATATTTTGAGATGGCCATCAAGAGTCAGCCAGCAAATAGAAGTATTCCTGGAAAGCTGTCTTTCGTATGGGAAATTTGCATCTGTGTGTAGAGACTCTTTGTTTATGCAAACAGCCTTCCTTGGTCAGAATCTAAGAAAGATGAATTGAGAGTCTTACATTTTTAACAGTCTGAAAAACATGTACCCCTTTTTTTTTTTTTTTTTTAGACAGAGCCTCAAGCTGTCACCCTGGATAGAGTACCATGGCATCACAGCTCACAGGAACCTCCAATTCCTGGGCTTAAGCGAGTCTTCTGCCTCCGCCTCCCAAGTAACTGGGACTACAGGTGCCCACCACAACGCCCAGCCATTTTTTTGGTTGCAGCCGTCATTGTTCTTTGGCGGGCCCAGGCTGGATTCGAACCCGCCAGCTCAGGTGTACGTGGCTGGCGCCATAGCCTGTTGAGCCACAGGTGCCAAGCCTGTACCGTTTCTTTTCTTGAAAACCTCCTACTTCTGAAGTTCCATCTACATAACAAGACCACCTTTGCTAGCCAGGCCTCCTCTTCTGTGCATCCCACAACCTGCTTTGCCACTATCCCCTGATTTACCACCATAACCTGTTATGGCTATGCTTTGGTCACCTTATTATTTCTGTAACCTTAAGATAGTATCTAACTTTCTGCACTTTATTGGAAAGTGGGTAATCACTCTGTGAGCTTCCCCATGTACATGCTAATAGATGTATGCCTTTTCTCCAATTAATCTTAATCTAGTCAGCTGATTTTTTAGTGAACCTTTAGAGCAGAGCAAAGAGAGTTTTCCCTTGGTGCCTACAATATCAACAGGAAGAGCAGCAAAACCTAGCTTCGGTCTTTTTTTTTTTTCCATTGTAACTTTTACAAAGGCCTTCACTACTCACTAAATATACATGAGCTCACCAGTATTTTCCATTCTTTTCAGTTAGGTAAATTCTGTGTCTAGTCCTGTGGAATGGGCTGTGAAGGAAAGCATGTTATATCCTTTCTAACAGACACATGTAGGACTCATTATGCAACCCCTCCTCCAGCGTTTTCTTTCTTACCTGTGTTATTCAAGGTAATAGGTCATATACGGTGAAACTTGAGCTCCATCAACATAGATTTATTATCAGCAGTGTCAAACATTCCCATCAATATATAATAGACGTGGAGCATGAGCAAGATGTGAAGTCCTATTACATTAAGTCACTAATATTTGTAGGCTTCTTGTTATGAAGCATAACCAAGTTTGTCTATAAATGGCAAGATAATTAATATTTGGTTTTATAGGCTCTACAGTCCCCTTTTTAGCTATTTAACTTTCTGTCTTTATTGCATAATACATGAACAAGTGAGTGGGTTGTGTTTCTGATGCAGGTCTCTGTCACCTAGGGCTGGGCATGAACTCCATTTTCTAGGCCTAAACAGGTTTGAAAATGAGTTTGATCAATGTTCCATCAAAACCCAATGTTCCTGGGATCAACACTCTCCAGGAAGAAAAGAACACAGCAAACAAAACCACATTCCTACATAATGGCAGTTCTTAAATTATCTTCTGCCCATACGACTCTGACACCAATGGCTGTGACACATTTTAGAAATGTATTCCTTTTCCTCAAACACCCTTGCTTTCAGGGAAGGAGAAACAATATATAAACCCCTAGACAGAGAAGCAAAGTGGCAACCTATTTGGGATCCCCTCCACTGTGCTGAAGGCTTTGTTTGTCCTCTTATCTATCAATAGAACCTGTCCAGTCAATTACTTATAGTGGTCTATGAATTCATTCGTCAGTGTCTGAGACCAAGGACCCAGTTGAGAAGTCCCAGTGACATTTCTATAAAACTTTGTTTACCTCTTATCTTGATACTACTAATAGTACAATAACTTTTGTTGTCTTAATCATGATGAAACTTTAGAGTCATAAGGTACAAATAGTAATGGAAGTCTGATTTTTATAAAAGTGTGGACGTAGTCAGAAGTAAACCAGCCATCATTCCCTAACTTCCTTACTGCTTGTAACTGGTTACTACTAATGACACTATCCTTCCCGATAGGTGCGAGATCTGTGACATCCCTCACTACTTCTGTAGATAACATTGCTATTGGGAATCTCAAAGATTTGTGCTTTTGTAGATAACAATGATATTGTAGACTGATCTCTGAAGTATTTCTCAAACTGCATTGCAAGAGGACCTATTAATATGAACCGGACCCCTGGATAGGTATGGGAATGGATCCAACACCCTTAAGAACTTATCCAGGAAATCTCCCAACTGAGAAGATAATCTCTGAGTTCATCCCCCACCAATATGCCGACCTACTTATCTAGCCCTTTGCTAAACTATCTTTTAAAAAGTTCCCTTTCTACAAATTCTCAGGATGATAGACTTGAAAAATTACTCACATCTCCTCACGTGGTGCCATGCAAAATAAAACTCTTTCTCCACCCCAACACCTGCTATCTCAGCATATTGGGCCTTCTTAGGTGGTAGGTTAGGGACCCAGTTGGGCAGTAACAAAGAGATTTTATTTTCTGGGTAGAAGAAACATGAATTTGTTCTGTACATTTAGAGTTAAAAAGTGCTCCATGTTGTTAGGTGGGAAAAAAATCTTTGTCATTATTTCCCTTTTCTCCATCAATTTTTCTCAAAGGTCATGTGGATATATGGGGATGGAGAGTCTAAATTTAGGTGGGTTAAATTATCTAGTGCTGGTAGCTGATTCACCCTTTGTTATTTCTTCTTCCTGGGTAGTATGCTGGTAGTTGATCTTAACATTGATATTTTCTAACCTTTATTTGTGTGTGTGTGTGTGTGTGTGTGTGTATTGAGCAGAACCTTGACATATTTGTAGGAAGCAAAAACCCTTGTGCTGCTAAAATTTCACTGAAAATTTCACTGATGTGGTGCAGCTTTATTAATAAGAAAAAGACTTATAAGTTTATTTAATGTGTATACATAGAGGTCTTAAGAATTAAGACTCAAAGATAGAAAAAAAATTGTCCATTTTTATACTGAACTTCAAAAAATATGGACAGTCATGTAAAAATATGACTGGACAAAAGGGGCATCATCTAATGCTAATAATGGGGATGCCCAGCAAAGTCTGTCTGCCTAGATTCTTCTTGGACTTTCTGAGCATTAACCTTCCTTCTGGGTATGAGGCAGGCCCTCTCTGGAATGCGGGTCGCATGGGAGGCTAGTTAACCTTAGGGAAGAGTGGGACAGAGAGGAAAGAAAATAGGAGAAGTTCAACGAAGAACCTTCGCTTCTGAGGCCTTCAGTTTGGGGTACTTCTTTCTAAACTCCATTATATTAATACATGTATATATAAATTCATACATAGAAATTTAATCCCTAAAAGTAGAGTGTTAAATAACGTGTCATGACTAGGAGGAGGTCCAAAGAATAAGTAATTGTTTGGCCCCAAATATCTGTAGTGTCTTTAATTAGGAACCTTTGCCAAGGTGGACCACTTAGCTTCTACTCAGAATTACCACCTTACATGTTAAACTCAGTCCTGTCTGAGACTTTCAAGTTACTTGCTTTCTAAATGTCCTCATTAAAATATCTGAGGGGGATCACAGGGACTGAATACCACTAAACAAGATTATTTTGTTATAGTTCTGCCACAGGATGAGCTGAGGAGGATGCCAAAGGATGGTATTTAGTAGATTTGGTGCAGAGGTTTTCTACGCAAAGCTCCCCACACTTATGTAATACACATCCCTCTAGACCAAGTCCAGAGAGGAAATTTATTTTCTTCTTCCTTCAAAACGTCCTTGGTTTCAGAATAAGGCTTTTTGTGTTTTGTTCATGTCATATTAACCTTATTTACAACCTTCATTTTATATCTAAGCCTTAATAGTGAACAGGAAAACCTTCTTGATATAATTTTGTTCTCTCCAGTGTAGTGACCAAAAAACTCATTGTAAGTGGCCAGGTGGGAAGCCCCATGTTTAGTGGTGGGGACAGACTGGCATCTGTTGTAGGCAGCTGCCCTGGCAACAGAAGCTCAGCAAGTAGCCTAGAGCCCAAGGGCAGTCAGAGGAAGAATGACTGCTACAGGGTGGCCTGTGCTCCTGCAAGGTGCCCCATGGTGGGAAGAAGGGATGGGCTGAGCTCTACTGAGAGGCACCCAAGGGTCCTGTATCACAGTCTTGCCATTGGGGAGTTTGGGTGAGGTGACGGGCGAGGGAGGACCCACGGAAGCAGTTTCAAGTTTCACCTACTGTCATGAAGAAACTGTGGAAAGCAAACAACAAAAACAAAAGGAACGCCCGCATTCTGTGTGAGCCTTTTTTTTTTTTTTAGAGACAGAGTGTCACTATGTCACCCTCGGTAGAGTGCCGTGGCATCACAGATCACAGCAACTTCAAACTCTTGGGCATAAGTGATTCTCTTGCCTCAGCCGCCCAAGTAGCTGGGAGCACAGGCACCGCCACAACGCCGGCTATTTTGTTGTTGTTGTCACTGTTACTTAGCAGGCTGCTGCTGAGTTGGAGCCCCAGTTCATGTGACCAGCACCCTAACCACTGAAGTGTGGGTGCCAAGCCCTGTGCAAGCTTCTTCTTCTTCTTCTTCTTCTTCTTTTGCAGTTTTTGGCCGGGGCTGGGTCTGAACCCACCACCTCTGGCATATGGGGCCATTGCCCTAATCCTTTGAGCCACAGGCACCACCCTGTAAGCTTCTTAATTAAAAACAATTTTAACTAAAAAATATGCATAAATAAATCCTTCCATCATTGACCAAATAACTGAAAAAACTTTTGCAAAATCCTCAGGCCAATGTTTAGCACATAGCAGTCAAGAAATCAATTATTTGAATTCCTGCTTACTTCAAGATCCTTTCTTCCTACTGAGTTGAGGGCTCAGTCATGCTTTCCCTAAGTGAAAATTCTGCTGTGTGGGTCTCTTTGGCCTTTCTGCCAGGTTTTGTTCAAGTAGCACTGTCTTCCCTCATCTCCCCATCTCCGTGCTATACCTGCTTGAATAAAAGCTCCACCTATTCCCCGCCCTCCAGCCCCCTGATGCTGTCTGGCACCTCTAGCTGCTCTTCTCCACAAGAAACTTACTGGGTCCACTTCTCTCCTGTGTAGCTCATTTCTTTTGTTTGGTCCTTGCCGTCCCTGGACTTTTCCATCCCATTGAAAATTCAACTCTTGTCAGAATGTAGGTGAGAAAGTATAAAGGTTATGTTTTATAATCCATTCATTGCTCAATAAATTATAGATTATAAAATCATTTCCTCATTAATTCTCTCTCTCTCTCTTTTTTTTTTTTAAACAGAGTCTTACATGTTGGCCCTCAGTAGAGTGATATGAGCATCACAGCTCACAGCCACCTCAAACTCTTGGACTTACATGAGTCTCTTGCCTCAGCCTCCTGAATAACTAGGACTACCGGCACCTTCCTCAATGCCCAGCTATGTTTTTACAGACAGGATCTTGCTCATGCCCAGGCTGGTCTTGAACTCCTGAGCTCAAGCAGCCCACCGACCTTGGCCTTCCAGAGTGCTAGGATTATAGGGATGAGCCATTGCTCCTGGTCTTTCTCATTAAATCTTGTTAAAATAAATGCATTTGACTTTGCCCCCATTTGTACTGCAAAAACATATAGCTCAAATGAATTTCTCTTTTTAAAAGATGAATTATTTCTTATCTATTTGGGAAGGTCAATTTTATTTTCCAGAAATGACATTTCTGGGCAGCTATGTTGTCTTATGACGTAATGACATTTATGGTAAGCTACAACACATCTTCTGTTAGCTATAATCAAAAAATTCTTCAAACAGAATGAAGATCAGTTTCTTAAAGGTTAACTGCTAAAAGAAGCTCCTCATTATTTCAAAGACAAACTGCCAAAGTGGAAAAAATGTTCAAAGCAATTTCTATACTAAATCCACAGAGTAGAATGTTCTTTATTTAAATATGCGTTGCTTAGCTGCATGTCTCTCTCTGAGATGGTTCTCACTTTGTTACAAGGCTGGACTTGAACTTGAGGGTTTGAGCTATCCTTTTCACCTCAGCTTCTGGACTAGCTGGGACTATAGGCATGCCACTGCTCCCAGCCAGTTTTACTATCCCCCTAATGAAAAATACCATTTTGACTTTGAAAATTCTGATATGTATGTATTTTAGATGTTTCTCAAATACCTAGTCAACATGAAAAAAGATTAAAATAAATTTCCTCATCAATAACTTCAGATTAACTAAAGTTTCAAAATTGTAGAAGTAGAACTGGAAAGGAAGAATTTGTCTTAAACATACATTGTGTCAATGTTCATTTGAGTGAAAACACATATTAATAAAAATATTTGCAACCAAGTCTTAAGGGAATAATGAAATTTGGTAATCTGAACTAGAGGGGAAAATCCTGCCTATTGATTAAAAAAAAGGAAGAAAACCTACACATTAGAAAATAAAAATAGATCTTCTGAATTTATTTTTTTAATTAAAAAAAATTCAGATTAATGTGAGGGTACAAACAGTGAAGTTACAGTGTTTGCATTTGTTAGGTAGAGTCCCTCTTATATTCTTCACCCAAGTGGTGTGCCATATGCCATTATATTGTGCCCATTAAATGTGATCACACCAATCTCCTCCCTCTTCTCTCTCTCCACTCCCTCCTTCCCCCATTCCCTTGAATTGGTTTGAATTTTTCTCCTATGTAGGAGTGCATTCGATCATCTACTGGATTCATATTAGTATTGAATTTAATTGAGACCAAATATCACTTTATGTCTTTCTTGTATTTGAAGTTTGTCTAGAATAGGGTGGGCATTTCAGAATAAAAATAGCAGAAATTACATGGTAGCTTTAGGAATGCATTTGAAATATTTTGGGAATATTTGATTCAGTTCTTCTCTGAGACTATATTAGAGATGAGACATTGATAAAATTTAAGAAGCGTGTCAGACTAACCTGTCATTAAAGATTGATCTAGGTGTGCTCTGAAATACAAATAGGAATGGGAATGAAAGTCAGATGGCTATTTAGGGAATCACTTCAGCAACCCAGGCATGGAGTAATGAGTTAATAAGTAAGACAGTGACAGTGAGAACTGGAAAAAGTTGATTGAGAGACATTCTGAAAAACAGTAAACTAAATGTCCTGACTGAAGAAAGGGTGAGAAAACAATTCAACTTTATTTAGCATTGTCTAATTTTAGGATTTATAATAGTAGATAAATAAGAAAGTGAGATGAAACTCTTTACTTTGAGGGAAAGGAATTTGATTGGCTTAAGATATGCTGAATTTGAAATTAAACAAGGCATTTACAAAAAAGTGTCTAGTAAGTGCGATGTGATGATGATACTCCAAGGAAATATTAGGGTAAGAATCAAATATTTTGCAGCCATTGTTTTAGTTGATAGTTGGCTCTATGAATGTAGATGAATTCTTCAATAAAAGGGGCTAGAATTTCCATAACAGAGGGGTGAATGATATGATTTTGTTATGCCTCCATGTAAGGGATGGGAACATACATTTTCAGAAAGTTTTTGTGTTAAAGCAGAACATATAAGTATAAAAATTATAATTGGAGAAAAAGAAGACAAATTAAAGGAATGTAGAGTCAACAGTATCAAATTTGTAGAGTTCAAAGAGAGCAAGTCACTAGTTTTTAGATTATTAGGTTCACCTCTGAGAAGAGTTTCTAAAGAAAGTTTATTCTGGCTCGGCGCCTGTGGCTCAACCGGCTAAGGCGCCAGCCATGCACACCTGAGCTGGTGGGTTTGAATCCAGCCCCAGGGCCCGCCAAACAACAATGACGGCTGCAACCAAAAAATGGCCGGGCGTTGTGGCGGGCGCCTGTAGTCCCAGCTACTTGGGAGGCAGAGGACTCGCTTGAGCCCAGGAATTGGAGGTTGCTGTGAGCTGTGATGCCACAGCACTCTACCCAGGGTGACAGCTTGAGGCTCTGTCTCAAAAAAAAAAAAAAAAGTTTATTCTAATTAAAAAAGACATATCAGTGGTATGGGGAACTAGTCAGCCCTCTGTATCCATAGATACCATATCTGTAGATTCAACCAACCTCAGATCAAAATTATTCAGAAAAAAAGAAAAAGATTTCACAAAGTTGAAAAAAACAAAGCTTGAATTTGCCACTCACCAATTACTAGGTTGAATTCACCCAAATGAAGTAATATCCATTGTATTGAGTATTACAAGTAATGTAAAGAAAATTTAAAGTATACAGGAGGATGTATACAGGTTATATGCAAACACCATGCCATTTTATATAGGGGAGTGAGTATTCTTAGGAAATCCTAGAACCAATCTCCCATTCACAGACTGATGGAGTAGCATTTGGTATTGTCAGTGTTTTGGGTTTCGGCCATTTTACTAGGTGTGTACTGGTATCTCATTTTCATTCTAATTTGAAGTTCCACTAAGGATATTTAATACTGAATATCTTTTCATATGATTATTTTCTACTTCTATATCTTCTTCTATGAAGGGTCTCTTCAGAACTTTTGACAATTTTTTTTTTAAATTTGGGTTATTGTTTTCTTACTGTTGCATTCTAAGAGTTCATTGTCTATTATAGAAACAGCCATTTATCATATAAGTTTTTTTTTGCAAATTTTGTTTCCCAAGTCGTGCTGGTGCATTTTGAGTTTCTATAAAGAAATACCCAAGGCATGGTAATTTATAGAGAAAAGAGGTTTGTGTGCCTTAAGTTTCTGCAGGCTGTACAAAAAGCATAATCTGGCTTCTGTTTTTTATAAGGGCCTTCACAGAGGATGAAGGGGGAGCAGAATGACACATGATGAAAGAGGAAATAAGAGAAAAAGTAGAGATGCCCATGCTTTGTTTAAATAACCACTTCTTCTGCGAACTAATAGATCAAGTACTCATTACTGCTGTGCAGGCACCAAGCCATTCTTGGGGAATCTGCCCCCATGATTCAAGCGCCTTTTACTTGCCCCACTTCCAACATGGACATCACATTTCAACATGAGAGTTGGAGGGGGAAAATATCCAAACCATATCACAACCTGTGGCATGTCTTTTATTAGTACTATTTTTAAACAGTGTCTCTCACAGAGCAGAAGTTTTTAATTTTAATGAAATCTAGCTTATCACTTATTTTATTTCATTTGTGGTGATTTTTTTGTTGTTTTTGAAACATCATTGCCAAATGTAAAATCATCTAGATTTTCTCCTATTTTATCTTCTAGTTACTTTAGTTTTGCGTATGCAGATATTTTAAACTATGATTCGTTCATTTTGAATAATGTTTCTGAAAGATGTAAGGTTTGTGTCTCAACTCATTTTTTGCATGTGAATGCTCCTTGTTCTAGCATTATTTGCTGAACATGATTCTTTCTCCTTTGAATTGCCTTTGCTTCTTTACCAAATATTATTTGACTAAATTTGCATGGGCTTATTTCTGGGCTTTCTATTCTCTCCATTGACCTATTTGTCTCTTCTTTTGCCAATACCACACTGCCTTGATTGTTAACAAATGTTCTGTTCTTGTCTCTGTAGCCAAATGAAGAACAAGGACAAGTGGTTGAGAAAAAGGGAAGAGAAGTTGATTAATTTGCTGGCAAATGAGGAGGGTGGCAGACTATCAATTTATAGAACCATTTTGTCTTCTCTTTAAGGAGAAATGTAAAGGTTTAAAAGGGGGGTTTCAGCTTCAGGCTATAGCATCTCCAGAGAAGAGAGATTATAAACTCTGTTCAGATAATTCTGTTGCGTTGTCTCCTATGGTTTAAGATACTAGGAAATAAAGAACAAAGAAAACTCTTCTGCCCCTCTGATTCTTGTCCTCAGGCAGGAATGTAGATTTTAATTCTTCAAAAAGGGTAAGAGGTTTTAAAGAGACAACTGGCAAAATATTTTGCCCTTTTTCAGACTCTTATTCCTGTTACATGATAACTACATAAACCTTTATAGTAAGACTTATAGTCAGATAGTATCACCTTTATTCACCTTTAATGTTGTGTTAGCTATTCTGGACTTTTGTCTTTACAAATAATTTTTTTATATCAATAAAATAACTTTTGGGATTTTTATTGTGCTTACTTTGATTCTTTAAATGTATCACATTTTTTAATTTACCTTACTCAGTTTAATTAATTTAATATCTTAAGTTTAGGATTTTCTTTCAGAAATTCAACAAGGTCATTAAAAAAATTATAAGGTAGTTTTCTATAATTCTACACAAACTGACATCAGGTTAACATTAAGATTTGCATAGAAAATATTCCATTTTTCAGGAAGTTTATTTCTTGTGTTATCATTTGATGGCTACTTTTTCTCATAGGACTGATATTGTCTATTTGGCATAATTTTTTTCCAAGGTATATTTATAATATAGCTATGGTAGGCTGAATAATGGACTTCCCTAAAGTTGTTTATGCCTTCATCCCAAGAGCTAGTGAACACATCACCATACACTGACAAAGGATTTTGCAGATATGTTTAAGTTAAAGACTTTGAGGTGGAAAGATTATCCTTAATTATAAAGGTGGGGCCATGGCATTCATAAAGATGCTTGTAAGAGATACATAGGAAAATCACAGCCATGAAAGGTGATCTGATAAAAGAGCAGACAGCAGGAAGATAGTGGGAGGAACAGGATGGAATCAGAGGTCAGAAAGGAAAGAAGATACTAGATTTACAGATAGAGAAAGGGGAAACAATCCAGGGAATACTTGGAACCTCTAGAAGCTTCAAAAGGCAAAGAAATAAATTAGATCAGAAAGCTTCCTGAAGGAATGGGTCTGCTGACACCTTGATTTTAACCCTTTCTGTTTTCTGACTTGTGATCTATAGAACTTCTTTTAAAAAAGAATATTGTTTGAAACTGCTATTTGTAGTAATTTTTTATGCAACAATAAGAAACTGATATTATGCAAGTGGACATGTGGGTACTTCAGGTAAAAGTAATCTCTTTATGTGCTTGCATTGCTAGAAATAGTGATTTAATAAGATTGAAATAAGTTCTTAACTGATTACTATAAGTAAGTTAGGTACTGAATTAAGAAAATGACTGCAGATGATGGGCAAAAGGAACAGAGACAGGAGAGAAGTGGCTCAGAGAAAAGCATGTACACTTTCAGAGTACAGGATAAATACTGAGAAATCCAAAGTCTGTTGCAAAGTGACAGCTTGAAGCCTGGTGTTTTAAAATGAGGAAGCTGTCTTGTTGGAGCTTCACCAGTCCCCCAGCACAATTCAGTCCCAAGGTCTCTGAGCATTGAGTGGCTAGGCTCACACAGGTGGGATTGCTCTCTCAGAGGGAGTGAGCACAGGAGTTAGGAAGATTTACCAGAAAAGGCACAACAGGCAGGAAACAGCACAAGCATTTTGACTTTGGTAGGACAGAAAAAGCCTCCCCTTCCATTTCTCACTATGACCAGGCGCCAGATTGCTCACACGGCTTCCCAGGGGGTTAATTGCTCATCTTGGGATTTGTGTGTGTGATCCAATTGGGGTTGGCCTTAATGTTCTTCCCCTGGACTATATTCCGGTTCTAGGCTTTGTGTTAAGAACAAAAATAACTTAGAGTGATAAAAGTAAGAAGTAAATTACCTGCAATTAAGATAGTTAATTGAAGAAATAGTTTGGTTAGAAAATGCAAGCCCAGCAAGAACCATGATGCAAGGTTTTAGCCCCCTCCTAACCCCCTCTCACCCCCGCATGTGTAATAAAAACAGAGGAGCTAGCCCAGAGCTGGAGGCTGCCACGGGTCCTCACACTTAGAGGTAGTCAGTCCACCAACTCAGCTCTTAAAAGAACTTTCTCTTTGTTTCCTGACTCTTCATTTTCCCTCAACCTCTCATCTCCACCAGTCACTGGGGAAGAACTCATGGTGTAATTTGTGGCTGGTCCCAAACAATATTGTACTTAATTATATTTTTTTTCAATTTTTTCTGCTTACACTGTCTCAAATATATTATTTAAAGCATGTGTTGCTAGAAAATTTTTGAAATAAATAACTGGTAGCAATATTCAATCATTTCCCTAAAATGCGTAATTATGATATATATACATCTATATGTCTATGTGCATTTATTTATATGTACATATATTAATACATGTATGCATGTATACATATGTGTGTATTCACATATCAAATATCTAGAAAGAGAAACCTGAGATTTTATTTAACCAAATGTTCTGTCTTATTTAAACATATTGTGTAGCATAGTCTTCTAGCTTATCATATTTTAGTTATCTAAGGAATTTCAGATATCACATGAGATATAATCCTATGTTTTCAGAATTATCATCAACTAGTGAAAAGTTTTTAACATAAATCTATGCTTAATTCAATATCATTTCAATCTGGTGGTTAAGTTTAGTATCATATGTGTTTTAACAAGAAAACTAAAATGTAAAAATAAGTCAATATATTTCAGTATAGTTTTGAATGAGATATGCTTCTTTTTCTAATTTCCTTAGTCTTAAAAATTATATTAATAACATTCTGATGTATGTTTAAAAATTTAATAAAATTGTGTTAAAAGGTATATAATTAAAAATTGATACTATAGTTTATTTGGTGGCATTAGTCCACAATAAATAATAATAATAATTTATTTTTCATCAGGAGGTAAAAACTTATGGAGAAATACACACACAATCATAGACAAACAAAGATAATGTGTATATGTGTGTGTGTACATATATTAAATTTCTGGAAAATTTTTATTTTGTCATTATATATTGACAAAAATAATATTAAATGTTTACTTTCGATTATTGTTAACACACTTGATAAATATTTTTCCAATAAATATACTATGTTTATATATTACTTTAGGATATAATTTTCATGAAATATAATTTAGAAAAATATTATATTCAGCAACTATATAAAGTTAGTACACAATGGTATATACATCCACAGCCAAACAATAATAAAAATGTTTTTATATATAATTAGCTTAGAATTCTTGTACAAAATAGAAAATGTGGTGTATTGTCAACCCATTTCTGATCCCAAAGTAAGAACTTAAAATTATTTTGTCAATTAATTATTCTGTTTGCTGAAGGGTCTTTTTTGTGTACATTCTTTATTGAGGATGTTTCCTTGCAAGAATAAATGGTTGATAAATGGCCTAAACGCTATTTTTTGCTCCTGTGAATGTTGTGACTCCTAAGATCGCCAGAGCATTCCATATGACTAAAGATGGCTTCCTGACCTGTAGAATTGTTCAAGGTTACATTCTCTTTGTTGGCAGACAACTTAATGGTATGAAGTATCAATGCCCAGCCATTTTGTTTTAAGGGAGAACAATTGGTTTTGCTATTTACATTCTAGAATCCATCTGTGTGGGACGTTAAAACTAAGCTTTACCAAGGGAACTCTTTACTGTCCATTTCCCTAGACTTTCTTTTTCTCTTAGCAATATTTTCTGGAAGAACAGATTTTTCCATAAAATATATGGATATGAATTCTGCCTCAGAGATTCTTGGTTCATTCAGGGAACTTACCTAGGATAACTTCTCTTTCTCATGTGCTGTTAGTTTCATCCTGAATCAATGATAGACGTATATTTTTTTTGCTATGATTCATGGTAATAATTTTTTTTCTTTAGAATAAACGAAACAGCATGGGATTTTGTTGATTGATTTTCAAAGATGAACTAATGCTTCATCTACGTATTACTCAAATTTGATCATGATGCATTATGTATTTTGTGTCTGGCTAGATTTGATTTGTTCATATTTTGTCAAGCACTTTATTTCTATACTAATAATAATACTGCCATGCAATTATCTTTTATTTTGGTAATCTTTCTAGACAAGTCTTGTACTCCATTTCTTCTCTTATTCCTTGAGAGATTTACAAGAAAGATATCTGAAAAACAAAATTCTGCAATAACATTTCAATTACCCTCTTAGGGTGTACTTACTGCTCAAGATCTTGCCCTTTTCTGCAAAAGCTTTAGAATGGACGATGCTTTAATGTTGTGCTATCTCATACTCTCCACTGAAGGCTAATAGGCATCTACAAAACAGCTGAAATGAAATGTGCTCAGTGTGAAATGCACACCAGTTTAAAAGCCTTAACATTTACACACACAAACATATCTACACACATGCACAGAATGCAAACTATCAAATTAGTAATGTTCTATTCTTCTTATGTGTTAAAAAGGTTACATTGTGTATATATTTGGTTAAATAAAATATTGTGCCAAAATTCATTTTAGCTATAACTTTAACTTATTAAATGTGGCTACTAAAAATTTAGAATTACATCTGTGACTCTCATTTATGACTTGCATTATATTTCTGTTCGGAAATGCTGTCTTAAAAGGAGAATCCTCAATGAATGTTTGTCTTGACACTGGGCTATCCAATTTTCTGGAATCTGAGCCCTTTATATTTTCATTGTCTTAGTAGCTTTTCTACACATATGCCTTACAAATTCTTTTAAAATATTTTTTCAGCTTTTCCTGCTAGCCTTTTCAGAAGTGTTGATTAAAAACAAGAAAGCTCATCAATGTCTAAAGCAAAAGTTTCCAGACTGAAAATGTTTAAGATATATAAGTTTTTAAATTCTAAATTAGAAAGTACCCATAAATTTTAGATTTTGATAAAAATTCTTTTCTAAGAGCTAGCATCTGCATGTGCAAGTGGTTTTAATAATCCATCCAAAAATGATAAAAATGCTTATCTAGGGGAAATTCTAACATGCTCTGGGCTTAATCTAAATGTAGCACTATCCCAAATTAAAATCATCACCATCCTGAAAAAACTCTTATGGAAAAGAATTTATATAGCTGATAGAATTAACTAAAGCATGTTAGAGACAAATTATTTATGCATAAGTTTGGGTCTTTGTTCCATAAACATGAACATTTTTTTAAAACCCCAAAATTCAGGAATATAAAGCAATGTAAATGGCCTTTTATACATTTACACCAAAAATAAAAGGATCCTTTTCAATTAATTTATCTTTACTGTATTTAGTAGAAAATTCTCAACATCTATTCTACCTTTAAATGAGATGTTTTTGTATAAATTATGAATTCCAATAGCCATTTTCCTGACAACATTGAGCTCACTTTCTAAAATATTAAATCATTAGTTTTTATTTAATTATTTTTATCAGATCCCCAAATTCAAATTCCTTTTTTAAAATGTAAGAAATTCACATAGGCTTTGTTTAACATTTTCAGCTTAACACAACAGAACTGAAAATTACTGGTAAATATGTATTTCATAAACATGTTTTTTCAGAGTGCACAAATCATAAATCTATTAATAAGTTTTCACAAAATGAACACATTTGTAATCACCACCCATGTCAACAAATAAAACATTATCACCACAGTGTGGTTTTAAATTGCATTTTCATTGTGACTAATAAGGTATAACACCTTCTCTAGCATTTAATACTCATTTTAACATTTTATTTAGTAATACATCTTTATATCTGGATTATTTTTTATTGTATTGTCTTTTTCATATATGTATCTACTTATGTATAACAAACCTATGTGTGTGTGTGTGTGTGTGTGTATATATATATATATACATACAGAGGTTTGTATTAAATCATCTATATAGCCTTGCAAGTTTATATATTTTTATATATATATATATATACAGACAATACATGTGTGTATATACACATATACAACATATATGACATTTATGTGTATATACATGATACAATAACTTGCCAGTTATACATCACATACATATTTCTCCCCCTTATTTGCTTGCCTTTGAATGAATAGTGTCTTTGGTGAACATATGTTTTTTAATGTAGTTTTATATAATTTGTGTCCAATCTTTTGTATAATCCACATTATAATATAATTTGATTTATCAATAGTTTATTGATTAGTGCATTTTGTGTTAGGTTGAAGCAATATTTTTAACTGTTACCAAATTATGAAGGTATGCTTGTATATCAACTTTCAGAAGTTATATTTTATCTCTTATAAATTTTGATCTATAATCCATCTCCAACTGGTTTTTGTTTATAGTGTGAATTTTGTGTCAATGATCATTTTTTTCTTCTAAATACAGAATTAACCTTTTCATTTTTATTGAGAAGCGCTCCTTTATCTATAGCACTGTGTTATACATGCTTTAAGTCTACTGTTAGTATAGGTGAAAATCTGTTTCCGGATTCTACCGGGGTCCTGCCCCAAGGGAAGGGTCCTCTAAGATCTCTGGAACTGGTAGCAATTGATTTAAGAAAAGTAAAGTTAGAAGCGGGGATAGACAAAGAGACAGGACAAGCAGAACAGAGTTTTGAAAGGTGGGAAACACAGGGGGCCATCACTAGTTTGTGGGGTTCCCAGTGAATGGTCTTGATTGTTTGTTCCGCTCATTTAGCCCAGAAGGTGAGCTGAGGAAGCAAACAAAAATGTAAGCAGGTTCTCTGAGTAAACATGTTAGTTTTAGTCTATCTGTAATCATTTACTTTAAGGTTCTGAGCAGCCGTGAGAAATCTGAAACCTGAGCCTCATGTGGGGGCAGCCTCTTGTCTGTGGTCACACACACAGATTCCTTCACGCAGGTTAATCCTCACTAGTTTACTGTGGAGCAGATGCCCAGCAGCGTCATCTCCTCTGAAGAATCAGTGGAACAGAAGAATTTTCCCCTGATATCCCCCCAGAAGCATCTTCCTCTGTGATAAGTGGGTACAATCTCTCCTACCCATACTTCAGGGCTCAAGCTGTCCCCTCAATCTCTGACCTGGCCATAATGTAAATCCCTACAATTGGCATTTCCTTTGACAGTTGACTGGGCAGGGTACAGCCTGGTTAATGTTTCTTGCCAGGACTTGCATGCAGCTTCCTCTGTGACCATTATTTCTTCAGAGTGTTTACAGACCTAGCAGGGGGGTTAGCAAGCTGTGTCCACTATAGACTAGGCTTCTAGGAAAAGCAGAAGCTGCTCCGATAAGGAATTTAGCTACTGGATTAAAAGTAAACTAGCTAAACTGTTTTTATTCTGCCTTACTCAGCTTATTTCTCTGTTTTTCCTTTTTGGGGGGTGTTTTCCCTTGCCACAAATGGGATCCTTGGTCTCCATTCTGCCAAGAGGATTCTATTTTATTACTTTAACATAATTTTCTATCCAACCACCTGTGCCACATTCTCCTAATTTATGTAAATAGTCTTCAGAGTTTGTTTTATTTTTTATAAAATACTTTTCTTAGTTTTAATTATTATGGTTAAATAATAGTTGTATATATTTATAGGGTACATGTACTGGTTAGAAACCGGTCTATAAGGTGTACTAATCAAATCCAACAACTTTTTAAAATTTTCTTTTTATTTGATTTTTTTTATTGTCTTGAATTCATTGAGGGTACAAAGAATTAGGTTACACTGATTGCAGTTGTTAGGTAAAGTCCCTCTTAGAATTTATTTCCACTCCCCAAGAGATGTGCCATATATCATGACCCCCAACCCCTCTCCTCTCCCTGCTGCCCCACTCCCTACCCCACACCTTATATTGAATCATCTACTGCCTACATATTAGAATTGAGTACCCTGGATCCCTGCTTCTCTATTCTTATGATCCTTTTCTAAGAAGAATGTGTTCCATTCATGCTAATACAAAAGATATAAAGTCGCCATCTCTTTTTTAATGGCTGAATAGTATTCCATGGTATACATATACTGAAGCTTGTTAATCCATTCCTGGGTTGGGGGACATTTAGGTTGTTTCCACATTTTGGCAATTATAAATTGAGCTGTGATAAACAGTTTAGTGCAAATGTCCTTATGATAAAAGGATTTTTGTTCTTCTGAGTAGATGCCTAGTAATGGGATTGCAGGATCAAATGGGAGGTCTAATTTGAGTCATTTGAGGGTTCTCCATACTTCCTTCCAAAAAGGTTGTTAGTTTGTAGTCCCACCAGCAGTGTAAAAGTGTTCCCTGGCCTCCACATCATGCCAGCATCTGAAGCTTTGAGATTTTGTGATGTGGGACATTCTCACTGGAGCGAGGTGATATCTCAGGGCAGTTTTTTTCTGTTTGTTTTGTTTTGTTTTTGAGACAGAATCACACTATGTCACCCTCAGTACAGTGCTACAACATCACAATTCACAGCAACCTCAAACTCTTGGGCTTAAGCAATTTTCTTGTCTCAGCCTCCCAAGTAGCTGGGACTACCGGCACCCACCACAATGCCTGGCTAATTTTGTTGTAGTTGTCATTGTTGTTTGGCAGGGTTTAAACCCACCAGCTGCAGCGTATGTGGCCGGCACCCCGTGCTGAGCTATAGGTATGAAGCCATCAGGGCAGTTTTTATTTACACTTTTCTGATCATTAGGGATGATGACCATTTTTTTTATATGTTTGTTAGCCATTCATCTGTCTTATTTAGAGGAGGTTCTATTTATGTCTCTTGCCCAGTGATATATGGGATTGTTGAGTCGTTTTTGTTGATTGATTTGAGTTCTCTATGGATCCTAGTTATTGAGCTTTTGTCTGATTCATAATATGAAAATATTTTTTCCCATTCTGAAGGTTTTCTGTTTGCTTTGGTTGTATCCTGAGCTGTAAAGAAACTTTTCAGTTTAATTAAATCCCATTTGTTTATTTTTATTGTTGCAGTTGCCATGGAAGTCTTCTTCATAAAATCTTTCCCTAAGCTGGTATCTTCAAGTGTTTTCCCCATACTTTCTTTGAGGATATTTATTGTTTCATGCTTTAGATTTAAATCTTTTAACACTCTTGAATCAAATTTTGTATGTGGTGAAAGAAGTTGGTTCAGTTTTAGTCTTTTAAATGTGGTTATACATTTCTTCCAGCACTATTTGTTGATGTTGGTATTTTAATGGGGATTGCGTCAAATCTGTAGATTCCTTTGGGTAAAATAGACATTTTGAAAATGTTAATTCTTCCCAGTCAAGAGCATGGTATGTTCTTCCACTTGTTAGTATCTTCTATAATTTCTTTTCATAGGATTTCATAATTCTCTTTGAAAAGGTCTTTCACCTCTTTTGTTAGTTATATTTCTAAGTATTTTATTTTCTTTGAAGTGACTGTGAAGGGAATTGTGTCCTTGATTTGCCTTTCAACTTGGTTATAATGATATATATATACATACACACACACACACACACACATATGCAAAGGCTACTGATTTCTGGACATTGGTTTTATGCCCTGAGAAATTACTATAATTCCTGATCACTTCAAGGAGTTTTCTGATTGATTCCCTCAAGTTTTCTATGTATAAAATTATATCATCAGCAAAGAGTGAGAGTTAGACCTCTTCTGCCCCAATTTGGATGTCCTATACATCTTTGTCTTGCCTCATTGCATTGGCTAGAAGTTCCAGGACAATATTAAACAATAGTAATGATAGACGACATCCTTATCTGGTTCCATCCTTAAGTGGAAAAGTTTTCAGTTTTATTACATTCAGTATTATGTTAGCTGTTGGCTTGTCATAGATGGTTTCAACCAGCTTAAAAAGTGTGCAATACATGCCACTTAGGTGTTTGTACTAGAAAAGGGTGATGAATTTTCTCAAATTCTTTTCCTGCATCTATTGAGAGGATCATATAGTCTTTTTGCTTCCAGTAATATAACATGTTATCCTTGGGTGGCACCTATGGCTCAAAGGAGTAGGGTGCTGGCCCCATATTCCAGAGGTGGCAGGTCCAAAAACTGAACCCTGGCCAAAAACTGCAAACAGCCCCCCCCCCAAACAACAACAACAACAACAACAAAAATTTTTACTTATGGATTTGTATATGTTAAACCAACTTTGTATTTCTGGGATAAAGCCTACTTGATCATCATGTATAGTTTTTTTTTTTTTGAGACAGAGCCTCAAACTGTCACCCTGGATACAGAGCTGTGGCATCACAGATCACAGCAATCTCTAATTCCTGGGCTCAAGTAAGTCTCTTGCCTCTGCCTCCCACGTAGCTGGGACTGCAGGAGCCCGCCACAACACCCGACCATTTTTTGGTCGCAGCTGTCATTGCTGTTTGGTGGGCCCAGGCTGGATTTGAACCCGCCAGCTCAGGTGTACATGGCTGGCGCCTTAGCCCATTTAGCCACAGGCGCCGAGCCATGTATCATTTTTTTTAATGTGTAGTTGCAATCTATTAACTAAGATTTTATTGAGCATTTTTGCATTGATATTCATTAGTAAAACTGGTCTGTAGTTCTCCTTTTCAACTGGGTCCTTTCCGGTTTTGGAATCAGGGTGATGTTTGCTTCACAGAACGTGTTTGGGAAGATTCCTTCCTTCTCAGTGTTTTGGAATAGGTTTTGCAGTATAGGTACAAGCTCATCTTTGAAGGTGTGATAGAATTCTGATGTGAAGCCATCTTGTTCAGGGAATCTTTTTTTTTGTTGGAAGATTTTTTATTGTTCCTGCAACCTCAATGCTTGATATTGGTCCACTCAATAAATCTATTTCTTTCTGGTTAAGTCTAGGGAGATGGTATGATTCCAGGTATTTTTTCTATTTCTTCCACATTGTCAAATTTCTGGACACAGGGGTTTTTGTAGTAGTCAGAAATAATCTCTCATGTTTCTGTGGTATCACTTGTTATTAACCCTTTTTTTGTTTCTGATTGAAGTTATTAAAAATTTTACTTTTCTGTTTCTAGTTAATCTGGCCAGTGGTTTATTGATTTTATTAATCTTTTTGAAGAACCAATTTTTTGTTTCATAATATGTCTGAATGATTCTTTTATTTTAAATTTTATTTATTTCTTATTTAATTTTGGTTATTTCTTTTTTTTCTGCTAGTTTTGGGGTTAGATTGCTCTTCCTTTTCCATTTCTTCAAGATGACGCATTAGATTGTTGATGTGATCTCTTTCTATTTTTTGGATGTAGGTAATGAGATAAATTTTCCTCTTGGGATTGTGTCTTCTATCAATAAAATCTGTACTTTTGCTTACTCATGATAGCCCATGAATTTCATTCTTCAAATTTCTGAAACCAATGACCTGGCAGAGAAATTTCAGTAATGATATATCACATTCCTTGATTTGCATATGTTGAACCATCCTTTTATCTCTACAATGAATCCCGCTTGATGCTGGTGAGTGATCTTGTTAACGTTAAATTCAGTTTGCTAGCATTTTTTTGAGAAATTTGCATGTATGTTCATCAGAGATATGGGTCTATAGTTTTCTTTTCTTTGCATGTGTTTTTCTAATTTTGATGTCCAAGTGATACAGGCTTTATGAAAGTAGCTTAGGGTTGGTTATTCCCTTCTCCTTGATATTTTTGACTATTTTGGTATTTGAGGAGTACTATGAAAGTTTTGAGATAAATATTAAGAAATGTAAAATCATCACACTTGAAGTGTATCTTGGAAGGGTCAGGTGAATCCTATTAAATGCAGAACACAAATGTTTCCACACAATAAATGAGAAAATCCCATGAAGGTTATGTCAAACAGGTGGATGAAAATATTTCAGATTGTATATGAAGCCTGCACATTGTACCCCATGATTGAACTAATGTACACAGCTCTAATTCAATAAAAAATAAATAAATAAATAAAAATAAACATAGAGACCTTGTTGAAAAAAAAAACACAAAAATTACATGAATTTCTGAATAAAATATGAGACTTCCCTGGAAAAAAAATAGAAATGCAAAATCATTTCCATTATGATATTTTCTCAAAATATTTGCCATGACATTCTATATAATTTTGCATTAAACCATGTTTGAAAACACTCTTTCCTCTCATTTTCTTCAAGTGGTATAAGCTCACTTTTATAGGCATGAACAGATTCTTCAGGTTTGGAGAACCTCCTTCTGTGCATGTGATTTTTTGGCTGTAGGGAAAAGAAAATAATCATGGGGGACCAGGTCAGGACTGTAGGAAGGCCAAAAATTTTACTTCTGTGGACTCTGGGAACTGAATGATGTTGACAGTGTGAGAGGACATATTGTCATGGCACAAGATGGTATACCACAGTCCTATCCTTTGCTACCATTCTTGAAGCTTCTTGAAAACTTTTGGTAAGCATATATTGTGTATTACTGGGCAGTAAAATTTCTTTTTATCTCATGAGGAACAGTTACAATCTGCCAGCATTTTCTTTTTGACACTTCGGGCATCTTAAAAAAAAAATCCGCAGTGTAAACTAATACTTATTCTTTGGATAAAACTGGTAAATCCAGCTTTCATCACTAGCAATGACATCAGAAACATGTCCAGACTTGCCTTTGTCAAATCTGACCAGCCTATTTCTTCACTCCACTCAACATGGATATACTTTTGCTCATCTTTCAAAGCATGAAGCACCCATTGGGAAGAAACTCTCCTGGCTTGAAGATAATCATACAGGATTTTGGATATGGTCAGCAATCCAATCTGTAGTGCCACTTCAATGTCCTTAAGTGTCACTGGACTGTTTTTGCAAACCATTTTTTTCCATGGCAGTGATATTTCCCTCGGTCACTGCAGTTGCCAGAAGTCCACTCTTCTCTTTGTCTTTCAGTTAAATTTGCCCTCTTCTAAATTCAGAAACCACTGAAAATTTTCATATATGTATGTGTAAGGTCCTTGAAAGCCTGTTGCAAATAGTAAAACTCATTTAAATTTTCTCTTATTAATTATCTTATTTTGAGTTGACCTTTCAGTGAATCATCTGGGGAGAAGAGATGCACCCCTTTCCTTCACAATGAAATAAAACAAAACGAACCAAAATATTACCTTGGGTGAAGTATGTAGTATTGAGAACTTTTATTTTTATATCTTAATTAGATGAAAACAACGAAATCTTATTTCTGAGTTTAGGCTGAAATTATCTTCTAGAATGAAATACATGGCACCTGACTCTGGGGAAATGACTAGACATGAGAAGATGAAGTTATACAGTGTGTCTTCAACATATAGCACACATTGAGCAGTGAATAAGTGGTAGAGTAAACTCCTTTTATTACCTTACTCTGTCTCTTCTCTGGGTTCCCTGCTCTGTCTTAGACTCTCTGTCTGGAGACATGTAACATGTTGCAAAGGAAGAAGACTAAAATGGCTTATTTCTTATAACTGCTCTTACAATCTAAGCAAAAGAACAAGTGGATAACTCTCACATGCAAGAATTCCCCACAGCATGCTTGAAGATGGCTGACTAATTGCAGTCAGCTAGTCCTCTTCTATGAAGAGTAACCAACAAAGTGAATGGGACCCTCTTACCTTGCTTCTTTGCTAGTTGAAGGATAACTATTGAACAAAATCTCATGAACTGAGATCAGTTTTGGGAAGCAGTATAGTACTCCTTAATGAGAAAGAAAATTTTCTTTATACAACATAATATGTGGAAGTTGTTTTGACCCACAGTGAAATAACACTTAACATTTTTGCAAATGAGAAATTCCTTGATTTATGTCTCACTTTTACCTTAAGGCTCAGGGAATAAGTATATAAGAGGTGAACATAAAACATACTAAACGTGGTATAAAGATACATACAATCACCTTTCCATAGATGATCAGCTTCATCTAAACCAAGATTCACAGTAACTTTACAAGAAATGCTTTATTTCTTTAATCTTAAAGTAATCTCATAATATGATACATCTCTTACATATGATATTTTCGTACAATCACTTTAAAAATAGTGTAGAAGAAATTGGAGGATTTGAACTCTCCAGTCCAAGAAAAGTCCTTAGCATTGGAAAAAAAGAGGATTTTCTCATGATTTTTATGTTTTGTATTCAGTAATGGGAAGAAAATTTATATATATTTTAAAATACCCAATAGGTTCAAACACAAAACCTGGGATATAGTAGATGTCCATTTGAAAACACCTATTTCAATTTTCATTTAAAATAAAGAGCAAATGGGAATCACTCAGAATATACAGTGAGTTGAGTACTGTGAGACAGCAAACAAATCACATGGAGACAGTGGAAACAGCAGATGCTATCAAGAAGGGTGTGTAGGGCTGTGAGAAGAGCAAATACAAGAGGTAGAAACTGATGAGGACTCAAAGAAGATTAAAGTCTCTTGTGGGCACAGCCCAGCAGCTGATCGCTCTGATGTCAGTGCTGAAGATGCAGCAAGTGTTGCACTTACCAGCACCTCCTGTCTGCTGAGGAGATCTCTAAAGATGAAAGACCAACAGAGGCTGTAATTTATCCTTCCCGGTGGTTTCACTAATAATCATTTAGCAAAAAATGACAGTCAAGACATTTTTTTTGAAGATTTGGGTTTTTTTTTTGTAGTATGTTACCTAATGATAGCAAAATGCAATTGCATGTTTTCATGTTTTCAATAGAATGTATACTAGTATAAGCCTTATACCATTTCCACTTTATGTAACAGTGATTAGCTTCTTAGGACCAAAAAATAGAGCCACACTGCCACATGTAAAACTACTGTATTTCAAAATGGAGGGATAAATACTTAAAATATACAAATAAAAACTGTGGCAGTTTATGTTGTTACTACAAAAAATTCTTGTTTTCAGGTTTGGTTCTCAAATTCCATGGCTATCATCCATCTATCTATACATATATATTACGTATAGATTACTATTGATGGGTTCATCAGTTCGATTAAGATAACATTTTATGGTAAGAAAATGGAAAGGATGAAGATCAAGTATTTAAACTCCCTCTAGCTAAACAAACCACTAGGAGTTGAAAAACAAATTGAATGCTAACTTTACCTGTCAAAACAAGTAGTTGGGTTTTGATTTTAATCATTATAATTTTATAACCCTGCAGAAAGAAAGTAATTTATGCTGTTTTACAGAACTTATCTCTTCTGTACAATGAAAATATTTATTCTTATCTCACATGTTATTTAAAAAATCATAGAATAGAGCTTAAGCCTTTAATTAACTTGTAATACATCTTTTTCAAAGTCTTACTGTTCCTTATAGCATTTACAACAGCTGTATAAAATAAATTATTATAGATAAGTCATTTTATTTTAGAGAGACAAAAATATTAATGAAAAGAGTACAATAAACCATATGTAAGTACATTTCTATTTTTAAATCCTGCTCATCCCTGATATTATTAGCAATATAAATATTGATATTTTTCAGAACCCTGAATATATTCTCAAATGAAGAGATAATTATTACTTAATGTGGATTATAAATCAAGCACTTGTTATATATACATATACACAATTATTTTATTTTACTTTATTTTCTTTTTGTTTCAGTGGATTTGGGGGTATAAGTGACTTTTTTTGTTACATGAAAGATTGCACAGTGAAATCAGGACTTTTAGTGTACCTATCAACCAATTAGTATATACTGTACCCAATAGGTAACTTTTGATTTCTCATTCCCTTCTCATAAGATATGTAGTGAGAGTCAATATAGTATGCAATATTTTGTATATATCATATATTTATATATATATTGTTCCAATAGTATACAATATTTTGTATATAACATATATATGTATATACATAATGTTAATCTAAAAATCTGCTCATGACGAGCTATAATTTTTCCTATTATACAATTTATAGTAAAATAACCCAATTTGCATAATACTGTGTGTCAGAAATTGTTTTAAAAGCAGTAAATATTCTATATGCCTTTACAACTACTCTAAATTCTCTTTTAAGTAACTTAACACTGGTTCACAGGAGTACAGTAACCTTATAAAAAAGTATTCCAAATTTCTAGCCCCTGTTTCTTTTATTGTTCTTTTATGTCGCTTACCTTTTCCATTACAGTCCTTAACATATTATTAGCTACTTTAAATTCCCTCCCTGATAAATCCAACATTTGTGTCACAGCTGAGTCTAGTTCTGATGCTCATTTTGCCTTTTCAGATTGTGTTCTTTCTTGGCTTTTATCAAGCCTTGTGCTTTTAACTGAAAGTTGGTATTACATATCAGGTAATAAGAACTGAGGCAAAAAGTCTTTCATATGAGTTTTTTTTTTTTTTTTTTTTGCAGTTTTTGGCTGAGGTTGGGTTTGAACCCGCCACCTCTGGCATATGAGGTCGGCCCCCTACTCCTATGAGCCACAGGCGCTGCCCTCATATGAAATTTTAAATAAATCTAGATAGTAGCTAAGCTGTATTTAATATGAGTTGTACATGCAAGAGATTTAAAATTCTTCTTATATTCTTCTTTTCTTTATATGTCTTCAAGAGCACCTCTGGGAATAGTCCATGCCTTGCAGGTCTTTCAGCTGTGATCCACTGTTAGTGCACTGAAGCTCTATGGATAGGGAAAAAGATGGTAAGATGGAGGGAAAAAGGAAGCACTCTATAATCTTATGATAAAATCTCAGTCTTTCAGATGGGCTGTGTCCCTGATTTATGACTTTGGCACATATTTTTACATTTCTATCACTTTTGGTAATGATACTGGAATTTCTTCTTCAGTAGGTCCTTGGTCTCAGAAAATTAAAGAATGAATTCACAGACCATAGACCAGTGGTAAGACACAAAGAATACAGAGAAAAAAAACACTAAAGCTCCTGGCACAGAGAAAAACCCAAGTGAGAAGAAAGCTCACCCTAGCTTTCTCTCTCAAAGTTCTTTGTCTAGGAGTATATATAGTCGCATGGGTCCTTTGTAGTTACATGCCAAGACTTGGTAACAAATGAATGGGTACAGTCCCTTCCACTGAGGCAAGTTGAATGAGTGAATTAATGAATGGATACAGTCTCTTTTGTTCCCAAGCCTAGGAAATTTACATGAAATCAAGCAGGCCTAGGAAACTTACCTGAACCTGGCCAGGCTAGGAAATGGTGGGTGGGGTTCCCTGTTCAGCCACAAGTGCAAGGGAAGGGAGACACTAAAGTGCTGGTGTCTCCCCAACAATTGGCTGGCCCCTCTGGCTACTGGAGCCTCCTGCTGCCCCTGCCCCCCCAAACTGCTGGTTCCTCTGCCTGTTGCCACCGCACCAACACTGCCAGAGCAGAGCCCTAGGTCCTCCCCTCAGCAACCCTGTATCAGTAAGACTGGCTGGAGTTTGGGAAACGTCCTTCTCCTAGGTTAGATAAGGCTCTCCCTATAAGGCTACCCCCCTTGGATGTGAATAATGCTCTGGATTTATTTCAAAGGGTTACTTTTTCTTTCTCCCTAGTAGATATAACAGACTATGTTTCCTGGCTATTCTCCTCTTGATTCCTAGAGGGAAAATCCTTCAAAGGATGGGACTTCACTTAATGCTTTAGCCCGAAAGTTTCTAATTTTCATGTTGGTCCATTTCCTGCTCAGCTTCCAGCAATTTGTCAGAAATACCAGTGTCTTTTGTTTTGGGTAAGCAGATCTTATCTGTGAAATAAGATTGAACTTATCCTCTAAATTTTGGCCTGGTAGTTTATTCTTCAATTTCAATTCTCTAACAAGTTCAAGAAAATTTATTGATAATTAGTGTGTTCACTTTATTTCTGTTGTGAAGATGAGAGTGATGACTTCAAGCTCTTTACCTCTCAGAGCTAAAACTGGTAGTCAAGGTTTAAACATTTTTATTTATTTAAGTCATATAACAACTTTATGAGGTACATGATATTTTTTTTTCATTCAAGAGAATTAAATCGTTTATTGATTACACATGATAATGGTAGATACACAAGCTTCATTCTCATCTGTAATTTTATCTGGTACCATTATTCAATTTAGATATATTGCATAGGATATGCCAACAATCACCTTTAT